>JAMPIV010011298.1:0-270530 GCA_024509875.1 Oreohelix idahoensis
AAAATGTCAAAGAAAGATGTATATCTATGCTAGAAGAAGCTCTCAGTTAAGTAGCATGTAGACGTCCGTCGGCGAGAGATACATTTGAAAGTTTATCAAAATTGAGTCCTGTGAAAATTTTAAATCAAATTTCAAGGCCTATGTTTTCCGAATTACCCTTTATACACCATGCAGGAAACATCGCCAGCAAAATTTAAGAACAGTAAAGACAAATGCCTTTTGTCGATTGGAAAGAAGAAGCTCCATTTAAGAAAGATGGACTCCCTGTAGACACTGAACAGTTTTGGATTGGTGTACTTCAGCATCAGGCATTTAAAGAGCTCGCCACCTTTGCCCCTACTTGCCTAATAACCCCTGTCAGCAATGCTATAGTTGCGAGGATATTTTCTCTTGTATCCTCCATTAAAACGAAGGCAAGAAACAGAATGCAGCTGAATCTTCTTGATGCAATTGTGAGAATCAAGGCAGAACTTATTGCTTTTCAAGCAAATGTTGCATAGACTTCACTGCATCTGCAGAAATTCTAAAAAACTTTACATCGGACAAGGTTTATGCCGTATGTTCCACTCATTCCCCTGGGGAGGATAGTAATGACCTGGATCTGGAGCTTTTCATGTGATGTGAGTATGAAAAATATATTAAAATTTGTTTGGCATTTTTGTATGGCTTTTTTCAAGTATTGCTTGGCTTTACTTTAAAATTTTTCAATCTGGTAAGGGAAGCCGGGATGACACTAAAAATGGTTTCTAAGAGAATAAAAGTCAGTGACGCCACTAGTGTTGCCACTCTGAATTTTGAAAACAAACAAACCTAGATGGTGCCTTAAAAAAATATAGAACAGATGTTGAATTTGCACGGTAAGATATTACCTGTGTATTTTATTATTTACAGGTATGTAATATGGCATTTATTTTCAATGTAAACGATAGAAATACGAGTATCCTTACGCATTTAAGCACATATAACTTTAAATACCCGAAACATAATATATGTTATTTGCTAGTTCGAAGAAAGTCATTAATGCTTCCAACATAATTATGTACAATAAAAGAAAAAAAACTAGAAAAACAATTAGTATCAAAAGCACAACATAAGGCACAAAATTACTCATCTTCTTCATAAGCTGCCATCTTCACAACGAAGATCGGTTGTAATGGATCTCCAACGTCTTTTGTCCCTTGTCTTTCTGGTGTATTCTGAAAGACTCATCCCTGTCCTTCTCTTGATGTTATCTTCCCACATAGCACTGTCTTCCCCTTGCACGTTTACCTTCAACTCTTCCTTCTGTTATGGTCTTCTGCAAGGTGTTGTGTCTTTTAACATGGCCAAAATATTTTAATTGCCTAGTTCTGATCTCCTTCATTAATTCTTTTATTCACTTCTAGGTTTTCTAGATCCTCTTAATTTGTTTTCTTCTTTTTCCATTTTTCTATGTATCCACATCTCAAGAGCCTCAATTATTTCTTCTGCATGTTTGTTCATTGTCCGTTACTGTTACACACTAAAGAAAGTAAATTTCAATAACAATCATCAAATTTATGAAATTCAGCTTTGCCATTGTATTTTGCAAATTTCCCCAGATATCTCTTGTGGCAACGTCCTTCTTTAACATCTTCTACTAGTGACTTGGGTGAACTCCAAGTGTAGCATCAAACATTTTAATATTTTGTTGCCTCCTTAGCAATCAACCTATCTGCAACTGTTTCAGATTGTAGCCTATTGGTTTGTTTAGTTTTTACTAGATTCACTTGCAAAAACATTCCTAACATTTGCTGAAGAATGTGGACGTGCTATAAGTGTACACATAAAATCATGCAGATGACCAAATTTAACTTTCTCGTTGCAATCTTTAACTTGCTTAAAAGTCTGTTCTTAAGTCTGTTAAAAGTCTTGGCAGGCTGTACGATGCCTCATTAAAAGACTCGAAGTCAGTGCAACAGACAATAGAAATGGCAGGCAGAGGGTTACAGATCATAGACCAAAGCAGACTCCTGGGAAAATTCAAACTGTGGTGCCTCCAGTTCATGTTGATACCTAAGTTGCTGTGGCCACTGCTTATATATGAAATAAGCACAAGTACAGTGGAAGCTATGGAGCAGAAGGTCAACAAGTTCATGAGGAAATGGCTAGGGGTACCACCAGGACTGTCAGATGTAGCATTGTACTGCAAAAAGTCAAAACTTCTGCTTCCCTTCAAGTCAGTTGTTGAAGAGTACAAAGTTGGAAAGGCAAGGCTTGCAATGATGTTACGCGAGTCAGCAGATGACGTGGTTAAGTCCATTCAGCCCACACTGAAAACGGGAAGGAAGTGGAGAGTGGAAGAAGCTGTTGATGCTGCCCAAGAGTCGCTCAAACTGAGGGAGGTAATCGGATACACACAAACGAATAGACGGGGATTTGGTCATGGAGACATCCGCTGGTGGTCCAAGGCATCAAGCAGGGAGCGCAGAGACATGGTAGTTCAGGAGATACGAGGAGCTGAGAATGATAAGAGGTTGCAAAAAGCAGTGCAGCAGGCCCAACACGGTCAATGGACTACATGGGAAAGAGCCCTGCAGAGATCCTTGACATGGAATGATATATGGCATATGGCACCTCTTAGGCTCAGCTTCGTTGTTAGATCAATGTATGACCTGCTGCCGTCGGCCACAAACCTTGTGAGATGGGGAAAGTCGGATGATGAGCAGTGCCCCCTGTGCCAGGGGAGGCAGACACTTGAACACGTACTCTCAGCGTGTAAGGTGTCATTAGGGCAAGGGCGATACACTTGGCGCCATAACAAAGTGCTAAATGAGCTTGCTGCGACAATAGACCTTGCAAGGATGAAGGCGAATAGCAAAGCCAGACTGAGCACCACAAATACATACTTTCTAAGGGCACGAAAGTCAGCACACCCCAAACCGAGTAAACCAGGTAGCAGTTTACCATCTCTTCTTGACTGTGCAAACGACTGGGAGATGGCGGTAGACCTACCTGGACGAGGGGCATATCCATGGAGTATCAGAAAATCGCGGAGACGGCCGGATATAGTGCTTCATTCTTCAGCATCGCTTCAGGTTATACTGATTGAACTGACCGTGCCATTTGAATCCAGATTGGATGAGCAGCATTCGTTCAAAGCGGCCAAGTATAATAATCTGGCCGCGGATCTGAGACACGATGGGTTCACTGCAAGGGTCATCGCTGTTGAGGTGGGCGCAACAGGGCTCGTGGCTGCATCAGTGTATGATTTATTGAAACTGTTGGGGCTGAGGGGACAGTCGAGAACAAGAGCACTGAAGAGGCTTAGTGAAACTGCGGAAAAGGCATCATGCTGGCTGTGGAACAACCGCAATGGGCTATGGAAACCGTGACAGTAAACTCTGCGGTACAGAAAACACCAGTACGTTGAGTTTTTCAGTGTACTGATGAAAGGGTTGTGACTGACGAGCAACAGGCGGTGTATATTATAAGAGGTGTTAGGCACAGAATTTCAGTTACTAGCGCGCAGTGGCTAGCATCGTCGGCTTTCCGCAGGTGTGTCCGTGTCTGTCCCTAATTGTGTGCGACGGAACGAACGGAGTAATTTATCCTCTCTTTGTTACTTTCACAATTGTCTCCACGGCTGGCGGAGTTGTGGATTTTAAAGTTGCTACTGTGACGGAATTCTAAATGCAATAGCTAAATTATAATATAACAAGATAGTGCGTAAAGTCAAAATAAGATAGAATATAAAAATTGAGTCCAGCATCTTGTTCGCCGACGCCAGTTAATATGCGGGTTTTGCTAAGCCTTATAGCCGAATGGAGGGTACTGTATTTTTCAAATTTGACCTTGGATAAAACCTAACACTTTTTCCCAAGGTTCAAACAATAATTGCCTCGGTGATAGAATATATAGTAAAAGGGGGAGAGAGAGGGTGATAAATGGCCTCAAATGCTAATCGCGACTAACATCGTTTCTAAAAATAAAACCAACGCGCAAAAGCCTTGCCTAGGGCGATTCCCAAAATACGAGGAAAAATTTAGAACATGTAGACAACTCGTGTCACAAAAACAACCTTAGCTCTTATTTCAAAGGACGTAATTATCACGTAAATAGAGAGGACAGCACATGGAAAAGAATTGAACGGGTAGTAGACTAAAAATAAAAAACTAACATAGAAAAAAAAACTGTGTACTTCTGAACCAAGCCAACTAGTCCCATATAAATTATATATTCGTGTACCTTAGGACTTGCTGACAAAGAATATGGTAGTAGTTACGCAAATAGTCCATTAATTAACTAATTATAGCCATAATACTATAGTGGATCCGACCAGACTGTCAGGAAAGATCATGCCTGCTTATATTTTTTATGGCATGTTTCGAAAAAACGACTTTGGGTAAATGAGGTTAAAAGGTACGGGATATTTGATTGGTTGGATTTTAAAGGAAGGCGAAGTATGATTGGTTGACCTAAAACTAAAAATATATTTGCCTTGGAAACATATTGGGAGTTGTTATTTGAAACGATAGATTCAAAAATAAATGTAAACATGTTCCCATTGGACAAAGCAGTGGATATTGACACGAAACGGGGACGGTTCCCTGCCATTTCAAGAAAATTTGGTGTAAAGCAAGATCGATGAGAGCAGGCGGAGAAATTTTCTAACATAGGAAAAGCCTGGACATAGGGCAGATCGAAAATGTGCCATATTCTATTGCCTAGTCATCGTTTACTTGTGTTATTTCCTTGCATCTGTGGTAAGATTGATTTTCTTAACATTTTATTTAAAATAAAATTTGAATGTGAGATACTAACATACGACTGTAAGTAAGTGAGTCTATGGCAGACTCAAAACAGAGTCTAGAGATTGATCCAGCATATGAAAGACTATCAGAGAGGTGTAGACCAACTAAATTATATATGATTATCATCAGGAGCATAACACCTATCCTATTGTATGGAAAACAGATTATTGCAGAGGCGTTGTAACTATTAGGGGAGAGGAATACTGGTATACCTGGTCACATCAAAAGAAACTGGTGAAAAGGATTGTCGTAAAGAGCTGATCTTACATGTTTGTTTGTAATGTGCCTGTACTGGTTGTTGAATATTATTGTAGGCTGTTGATTACGAAGGAGGCATATCCTTCTGATTTCAGAGGTTTTTGGTGGCTGTCAATAACTGGTGCCAGACTACAGTGGGCCGATATATTCATGCCACAGTCTTGCCTTTTGCGGAGACAACTGTAGACCACCATCATTCTTGAAGAAGTGGGAGCTGAAGGTTGTCGTTCAGCGAAGTGCAGGAAGATTCCTACATCATATTACAAAGATAGGTGCATGTTCGGCACCTGATCGCTCAACTAACATTATATTAAAAATAAGAGACTGGGAATAGTGATATAAACATTCCATCAGTGTCCACAGAAACTTACAAACAACATGCAGAGATGATGATAATAAACAATCTACCAGTGTATACTAGAAGTCACCTCAGTTAGAAAATACACTACACCCTTATATAATAATAATATGTGTATTATGGACAGAAGATCCATTGTATAAATTGATTGATGTAATTAATTTCTATGATTTCATTTTTGATTGACAGTCCTGATTCCAAATAAATTAGATTCAGGACAATAAATTGAAAAAAACATTAACTTTACCAAACTTTCAACCACTGACTTACTAAAGATAATCTTTTAAAGTGTGGTTCGTATGTGATTGTCGTGGTACTGTTGTGTTGTATTAGATAATAAAATAATTGTGTAATTGTTTATATGTTTAGTTGGTTAATACAACCTTACACTAACATTTCATAACCCTAGACACCAAACGTAGTCATCTTACAGTCTATCTAGAATAAGTCTGAATGAGATCATAGTGGTGGTAGTAGAAAGGTGCCCTGGAAATTTACTCTAATATTTATTATATTCAGGGACCTTCACAGCTGACCTCATTCAGTACACTAAGATTTCTTAACAACAAACTGTATTAACATCAAACCCACCACAGCTACCAAAGTGAAATGGGTTCATTTTCGATACAAGACAACAGGAGGCTGAGACACTTGGGAGTCATGACCCAAGTGGGCCCGCCGCCCTTAAAGTGTAAAGGAGTATACTGGGCCGAAACACTTGTCGGATGGGGGGACTTCTTCTGATGATCAGATTGCCTCCTGTTGTATCGCTCTGTTAAAAGTTTCCTATCATCCCACTCCAAAATACTGGTGGTTCTAAGTCAAGTAATTTGCTTATACCTCTGAAGCACTCCGATCTTTTCTTTATACGGTTCATCATCCATTCTCCCCCCCCCACGCCTTAAAATGACACTCAGACACACACACACACTTTGGCAAAGCAAAGTGAACGCCACTGGTCTTTAAGTTGATTTAACAGTGTTCTTCAACTAATGAAGGAAAATGCACATAAAGTGGATGGGTGGTCTGGCTTTGCCTGTAGTATATATGGGTTCTAGAAGAGAAGTCTAGCAAGAACAATATCTTCTGATGAAGGAAATCCATTTCGTATTTGAACTCTGCTAGGGGATATTAACAAAATTATTTCCAACAAGAACATGAACTCAACTTTAATAAGTAAGTAAGTCTGTTGGTAAATATTTACAATTTATTTAGCCTTTACCGTTTCTCTTTTCGGTCTGGAAAGTTTGAAATGAAATCAAATTTATTTACAACAATAATTCAATAAACATTGAAAATAATTAACAATATCAAAAGTCATTCAATTGTTGAAGGTTATCAACTGGATTAATTATCTCCTTTTAAAGAACACTGATATGATACTTATGAGTTTTGCCACTATTTCTTGACTGTGAAGCTAGTAATGGGTAAATTTATGTCCACACTTTTCATCATTCACTGTATGTTTATTTGCACCTTGTCTTTTAGTATAGGGGTATAATCTGGATACGCTGATCAGTGGCTTTGTTTTGCCACTTATCTTGTGTTTAGAGATATGTCACTCTCCTGCCATGGACGAACACGTATTTTGAATTTCTCCAGGCGGTGGAAGCTGGGTATCTGGCCCTGTTAACCACAAGGGCACTTGCACCACAGAGTCCAGCAGAGGTGGATGACTCTATAAAGTGTTTGTTTTGTAGTTGTCAGGATAGAACCTGAAACAAAAATAAACGTAACCCCTATATGGTCCATCACTATTCCATTATTACACAAGATGGGGATGATAGACAGTGTCAGATAATGTGCTAGCAAATGCACAGGACAATATATACCAGCACTACTCACATCCAGTTCACCGTGACTACACTTTCCTTTTAAAATCTTAGTTAGATCCATCTGTCCATGATCCGCCTCCATACAATGATTTGGTCTAGTATAAAATACTAAGTAATACCTTGATCCATACATTAAAACAATTTCTGTCCTTCTTTCTTATATTCCAGGCATGTGTCCCATTTCCTCAAGAAATATTTCTTTAAAAGCTTTTCCAAACCTACAGACACAATTCTGCTATCATTCTCAATTTAATTTGAATGTACACAGGCGGGTAAGTCCTTCAGAAATTACACAATGGTTGCAGAAACACGTCTACACACTTACCAACACACTGTAGTGAATCGATAGCAAATCATATAATTATATACATATATATATATATATATATATATATATATATATATATATATATATATATATATATATATATATATCTTTCTTACCATCAGGCACACACAGACGAGCTGTTAATGGCAAACTTGATCTGCTCTCAGGTACAACTGGCAAAGGCAGTCTTCATTTACAAGTTACCGCTTCTTTCTGCTCGCTGTGTTTTTCAAATCTTATGGCCCTAATTTAGCAAGGGCAAGGTCTATTTATACTAGCACATCCGGCGTATCGGAAAGCAGGCGGCTAACGGGGTATTGCGAATCCCAAAATGAGGCATATTTTGTCTCTCTGTTCAATTATGAAAAACTAGTTGCCCCCTTATCTTTCTTATTTCTGGAGCGATTTTATTCATCTAAGGCTTAAATTATACCCTGAATTAATCTTTATCTTCCTAGCTAAAAATCTTTTAGTCTCCTAAGTGCATTTTTTTCTGTGCATATTTTAAATATCTAAATTAGGGACTAACCCGATGTGTCGAAGCCTTTCCACTCAATATATCTCTCTTAATAAACTACTTTTCGTGGAGGTCTTTACACCTACCTCTAAAGTAACATTCCTGTTGTAGAATTAGAGACCTCTTCCAAGTGGTACTTCTTTCCTACCGTACTTATGTAACTAATTTGCATCCTTCACTCGGTTGCACAAATGAGGACTGGCCATTTTGCCTGTCCAAGGCTGTAGTAAACACACGAATACGGAAGTCTTTCCATTGGCTAGTGTATCATACAATTTCTACAATGTATGGCGCGCGGTTTTCGTCAGAGTTACTCAGGATTATATAGAAGCTGTGTTGTGAAGCAGACTAACTCAAGACAATCAATGACAATAAAATATTAAAACTTTACACACAAAATCAATGACAATGGAACTGTCAAGGACCTGGTTTCTTTTGTTATGTCTACGATAGTGTAGTTTGATTAATAAGCGCAATTACCGAATGTCGTAAATTTATTTTGAGAGAAAAGAGTCGTAGAAATAGTGGATCGGTTTAGAGTGGAAAATGATGATGGTAAGCTCAGTGATAGAAATGTAGAGATTTAATAGTTACTTCACAGCGGGCTGGAGGAGAGTAAAGACAGACTTATTTACGACAAATCGTGTCTCTCAATCTTCTCTTTCACTCTCCTGGTCAAACAATTATTTGCCAGTTTTCCAGACTCGCATCTGCGCGCTCACCGATTTGGTGTTTTCAAACACACACACGACGTTGATACAAACTATATTAAACGAATAGGGGAAATGTTGGGCTTTGGGTATATCCAACACACAGAACTAAATGAGTTTAGGTGATTTTATTCACTTTAAACATCAATCACTAAAAATATCAGATATTACATAAATTATCATAAGTACACAAATGCAAATAACAAGTTTGGGAGGGGGTGAAGAAGATTGGTATCGACTAAGCCCTTCCCGCTCATTAGACAAAGACAAACCCAGTCCAGAGATAGATAATATCAGGAACACGGGTACGTTAACCTAACAGTAAAGTTAATTACTCTGAAAGAGGTGTTACCAAGTTAGGTATAAGTGATAGAAAAAAAAAACCTGTTCTTCCCAGCTGTTCTTCCCTTTACTAAGCAAATGGAAAGGAGGTGGTTTTAAACAGAGTTAACAAATTATCAACTATCCCACTTAAAGGAACAATGTAGGGTATACAGAAAAGATATATGTTACCAGGTAAGCAAGTTAACAAAATGGTCACACAAAAGAATTAATTTCCTGTCATTCATACACGCGCTAGCAAAGGCCTTCACTCATCTTGCTCTCACTTACCGATTGTGAAAAAATCTTGCACTCCATAGAATAACACAACAGCAGTTACACCTCAACTAAATGTATGAGTGTTTGTTCAAGTTCTAGCCCCAGATTATCGGGTAGGCGGTCAGCACATAAAAGGGTCCCGTAATCGCTGGAAAATGAATCTGTAGTTGTGTCTCTTTTCTTAATAACAGTTTCTATGGGAGGGCACGGTCTCTGATACCGGGGGTGAGGATGGTGTGGTCTATTTGACTATGCCGCGGATAATAAAATTCTTACGCGTGCTGGTACACTTTATCCGTGAGGTATGGTTTAAGTCCAGTGAGAAAACTAGTCACATCACTGTTCAGGAAATTATGAATTATCTCTCTGTGTCAGTAAACTAACAAAGCTCGGGCCAGTGTTCTTCTTCCCGTTACGACTTAAGTTGTTTGATGGTGCGTTAAATTTGTCTTTTGGGTGTGCTTTCTTTGCTATAAGTTAGATAGCGGAATTCCAAACATAGAATCGCCTCAAAGATTAAAAATTTACACAGTCTCAACAAGTTCTGCGTCAGGGGAACTCTACACACTGTTTATGCTTTGCTTTGCTTAGATTGATTTCTTTATTGCTTTCTTAATGCTGGGATCGCACAGGTTACGATCACTCTGTATGAAAGAAAAAAAAAAAGACATGTAATATACCGAAAACAAATAACCTTCTAAAGCGCGATGAATTTCCCGTTAAGCCTATTATATATATGCTCGCGTATTTAATTATGTATTTAATAAACACTGCGCGAGTTCTAGTGGTTAAAAACACACATCTATAAAACTAGGACTTAACTGAATTTATTAATTATAAATTCCTTCGCGACTTTAAAAGTTAATTTAAGCATCTATTATCTTTTGAAATAATATAATAGATAGATCATTATATTTAAAACTGGAACTCTTGAGATGGTTTAATTAAATAGATTTAAATTAACACAGAATCCCTTTAAATAGAATGACTGAGCTAGACCACTGATCACTTTACACAATATATATTACCGCTTTGCACAGAAATAGAAATCACTGCAAATATATATAAAATCCAGGGGAAAATCTATAACAAGATTTCAATAAAGCTAGTGCTTCTGTAAAGATCTGGCCAGCGAGTGATAACGTGTCTAGTTCTACATGGTCTATTTAGCTAAAATGAAATGTAAGTTGAGTGGGACATGATAAACTTGACAACTTATTTGATCTCACGAACTTTTGGGGATCTGACCGCCAAATCAAGAGAAAAAGCCGCCCCCTGGTCTTCGTATCCGCTCGCTGCTGCCCGTTTCGCTTTCCCCCGTTCGCTCGGTTCCTCGATTGACACCGAGACGCGAAATTAGCGGCAAGCAACTGCGTCTCGTATCAGGGAAAACTACTGTCTTTGATAGCGCCGATAGTCTCCCCTAAGATCCCTCGGTCTGTCTCTTTGATCTCGTCGCTGTATCCTACATGAGTCCCGGTGGAATGCGTTCTGGCAAACGAAAAGTTACAACAAATGTTCAGGGGTTCTAATGTTATGAAAAGCTAAAGGTCCCTTTAAATCATCCATCATATCAGGGAAAATTCACTTGTCAAACTAGACGTACGTCACAATCGTCCCCACTTTTAGACATGAAACCATTTTTCATGTTTCATTTTTTGACAATGGAGGTGACCTGATTGGTGATTTTAGGATGAGTGGTATCTTCAGTTTGCTCTTCTTCCTCTGTAGACCAGTTTCTACTCAGAAAATCAGCCCCGACATTCTGTCTTCCCGGAATATATTCCACTTTGAAAGAATAGACGCTTAGAAGGAGGGCCCAACGCATGATCCTAGCGTTAAATTCTTTATTGGCACCAAGAAATGCTAACGGAGCGTGGTCTGTTTGCACCGTGAACGATGTACCATAAAGAAACTCATGATGGCGTCTGATACCGTCAATCAGAGCAAGACATTCCCTTTCAACTACGCTGTAGTTCCGTTCCGCTTTATTTAATTTCCGACTGCCATAGGCAACTGGAAATAGCATGTTCAGGTCACTGTCATCGGCTTGAAGCAGTGTTGACCCGATGCCCTGACCTGACGCGTCGACTCTCAGTACAAAAGGTTTCTTGAGGTCAGGCAACCTCAAAATGGGGTATGCAGACAACTGTCCTTTCAAAGTGCTATACGCGTGTTCGCACTTTTGATCCCATATGACCTTATCAGGACAACCTTTCTTTGTGAGGTCAGTCAGAGGTGCCGTCAGTCCGTTGAAGTTCTGGATGTACTTCTGATAGTATGCACATAGCGATATGAAGGAACGTACGTCTTTCTTCGTTCGGGGTCTTTTTGCTGCCACAATTTTCTCCACGTTCTTCTTAATAGGCCAACTGCATCCGTGAGAAATAGTGTGCCCCAGGAAGTCTAACTGTTCAAACCCGATGAGACATTTGCTAGGTCTGGCTGTGAGACCCGTTTCCTGTAGTCTCCTGAGGAGCATAGCAACCGTAGCAATATGTTCTTCATAGGTTTCCGATGCAATTAAGATGTCATCCATGAAATTATGGATATGGGGACTTTGCAAAGGTTGTAGAAGCTTCCTCATCATCCTGGTGAACACTCCTGGTGCGTTATGCAAACCGAACGGCATCACGTTAAATGTGTAATGTCCTTCACTAGTGCTGAAAGCTAACAAAGGTTTAATTTCCTCCTTGACTGGTATTTGATAATAACCTTTACTGAGGTCAATCTTGGAGAAGATCTTAGCTTTGCTGAGCTTGGTGAACAACTCAGAAACAGTTTGGAGAGGTTCGGGCTGGAATTCCGTTACAGCGTTTAGCAACCTGTAATCAATGCACAGCCGAACTTCCTTATTGGGCTTCTGCAACAGCACTACGCTCGAGCTGTAAGGAGATGTAGACTCACTGATAATTCCTGCCTGACGCAGCTTGTCTATTTCTCCGCGAAGTGCATCAGCTTTAGCGTACGGGATGGGGGTAAACTCTGGTTTGAACAGGGGTCTCGTTTGTTAATTTCATATCAAATTCAATGAGATTTGTTCGACCAGGTACATCCGTTAAAACTGCACTGTACTGTTTTAGTAGAGCCCTAGTTTCTGTTTGTTGTTCTGGTGAGAGATTGTCGCCGAACTTGACATCTTTAAAGGATTCTGTGGGTTGCAGTGGATACTCCATGCAACCATCATCATCTTCCTCGTCTTCCGTTGCTATGGCGACAGCCAGGAGATGCTCGGAGGATGGCACCGGTCTTTCCAAATATTTCTTTAGCAGATTTATGTGGAAGACCTTCTCCTTTCCTTTGATGGAGATCTTGTAGTTGGTACGTGAGATCTTTTTAAGGACGGTAAACGGTCCTTGCCATCCGATGCGAAGTTTATTGCTTCCGGTTGGAAGTAGCAATAGGACTTTCTCCCCTGGTTGTAGTTCTCTCTCTTTTGCAGCTTTGTTGTATCTTTTAGTAATTTTAGCGCGGGCTTTCTTAAGGTTGGTAGTAGCTAGATCCCATCCTAGCTTTAGCCTTTCCTTAAGCTCAGATACATACTTGCTTGCAGAGACGACTGTCTCGTCAGCCTTCTGGTCTGTCAGGGACCGAAGTAAGGCTTCTAGTGGCCCCTTAATAGGTCTGCCAAATAAAAGTGTAGCTGGCGCAAAACCCGTAGACGCTTGGGGTACCTCTCGGTAGGCGAATAAGGCAGCCGATATATATTGGTCCCAGTCTTCCGGTTTCTCCTGACCCAGCTTACGTAACATCATGGTGAGGGTACCGTTAAAACGTTCCACGAGCCCATTTCCGGCCGGATGGTAGGGACTTGTGTGGATATGTTTGGCCCTCAAGATCTTAAAGATCTCCTCCATTAACAGGCTACGGAATTGGGATCCATTGTCCGTCAAAACTTGTTGAGGGAATCCCAACCGTGTAAAAATTTGCACAAGGGCTTCTGCGACATGCTTGGAATTAGTGCATGGTAGCGGTACGGCTTCGGCCCACATAGTGCAAGTGTCAACTAAGGTCAGGATGAACCTGTTCCTTCTTTTGGTCTTTTCCAGAGGACCAATAATGTCGACAGCAACCCGTTCAAATGGAGTCCCTACTATTGGCATTTGCCCCATAGGTACTGGGGGTGTCAAGTGCTTGGGTGCTACCCGTTGGCACTGGGCGCAGGATTTCACGTACCTGACAATGTCAGAGTTCATTCCTGGCCACCAATAGTGGTTTTTTATTCGCTGAATAGTGGCGTTTTGTCCCATGTGTCCGCTAAAGGGAAGAGAGTGCCCCATTTCTAAGATCTGGTTTCTGTACTGCGTCGGTACTAGGAGCTGGTTATTCCCCGTGTCCGGGTTGCCCGTTCTACGATACAATACACCATCCTTAGAAAAGATGTCTCCGTTGTGTCTGGGGTCCTTAGCCATGGGCAGTTTTTTTAAAGCAGGGCGCCAGAGTAGGGTCCTTTTGTTGCGCCTCCTTCAGTTCATTCGGCAACAAGTTTGGCGCAGGCTCCCTCTCCTTCTTGGCTTGCCCTCTTGTGGTTACCGCTGCCACAATCGGCTCCTTAGGTCTCCCAATGAACACATATCTACATCCCAGGATAACTGGGTAGATCGGATCATCCATTATGGCCGCTTTAATAACTCCTCTGACAAAGTCAGAGTGTATTTCTACCAGTGCGATAGGAAGCGTCCTGGGTGCATCACTCCTGAAAACTCCACTAAGTTTGACGGTTTCCTCTGTCTCCTGACCGGGTTTGACTAGGTGCCTAGCGACAATACAATCAAAACTTAATCCAGTGTCAAAAAGACAAGTAGTAGAGGTACCGTTCAAAATTACAGTTCCTCGAGTTGAGGGTCGGTCCCCCTCAGGTTGAGAATCACTGACATTGACTCTACCTTTCGAGGCTGTATGCAAACATCCAATGCGGTTTGCACCGGTTTGTTTGCCCTGATCAGACGTTCCTGGTGTAGGGGTCTTCCCTTTTCCTTGACCTTGGTGGCCGCGCTGCCACGTAGGCTTGTTGGGTTGATCAGAATTTGTGTTGGGGGGGTATCGGGTTTTGTAGAATTTCGATTTTTCCTGGGGGGGTTTCTGGGTATTGTTATCTCGTTGGTTATAATGTTGAGAGGAAGTGGAAGAATAGGATGCCTGTTCTAGATTCTGTTTTCGAGATGGCTCATCGGTGGGTTTACGTTTAGTGCTGGGAAGTTCGGCCATTGCATTGCTATAGCGTTCGGCTTTATTGAGTATGTCTTCAAGCCTGACTGCCCCCTGTTCAGCCAAAAATCTACGAGTTTCATTCGACAAAGTGGATTTTATCTGCTCCACAAGAACAAGTTCGAGGAGTCCCTCATATGAAAGAGGTAGGTCAGATAATTCAATGCACTTTGTCAGATAACCCGTGAGACGTGAAGAGAACTGGGGAAATGTTTCCGTGCTCTCTTTTCGGCTGTTTCTGAACAACTGCAGAAACTTTCGGGCAGTCATCTCAAACTGCTGTAGTAAGGCCTTTTTCAACATGTCGTAATCATGTTGATTCGGTCCCAGCTTTGTGTACACGTCATAAGCATTGCCTTTCAGTGACGTTGAAAGTTTGAGCGCCCAGCGGGTACCCTCTAACCCATAAAGATTCGCGAGTCTCTCGAATTTTTCTAGGTAGCTGTCAATTTTTTCGTTAGGGCTAGGAAAAGATTCTAAAGAAAACGACATAGCAGTTAATTGGGCAGATTGAGTACTGGAGAGGTCCATTGATTGAGACTGGGGCGAAGACGGCTCTCCGTTAGTCGAAGTAGAGGCGCCCCGACTCTCTAGAGCCTTAAGCGCCAGTTGATGCTGTCTTTCCTTGTCTCTCTCTCTCTCTCTCTCTCTCTCTGCGAGTTTCCATCTCTGCTTCAATTTTCTTCTGTTCCAAAAGACGTTCTTCCGCTTCTTTCTTATCTGCCCTCTCCTGGGCTTCTCTCCTCTCTGTTCTTTCTTTCTCTTCCTTCCTCTCAGCTTCTGCTCTCTGTTGCTCCGCCTTCCTCTCAGCTTCGGCTCTCTGTTGCTCCGCGTCATATATTTCCAATTCCTGGTTAATAAACGCGTTTGCAGCTTCTGCATCTAATCCTGCCTCTTTCGCTTCCAACCTCAAGATGGACCTCATCTTTATCCTCTCTGCCATTGTTAAAGAATAAGATGAAGTATGCTTAGAGAACTAGTAAGAAGAAACGCGAAAGGGAGGAACTCTGAACCGCTACGAGGAAAAAAAAAAAACACAAGTACAAATTTACCTGTGTTACCTCCTACCTGTACTGTGCAAACTTATCGCTGCTATTATCTGGCAATTAAGGCTCTAAACGCAAGCGACTATGCCACTAAATGGTAAGTTACACTGGAAAAGAATCTACTTTTACTAACAGTCGAGAAAAATTTATATTAAAACAATTTAAAAGAAAAAAAAAATTTCCCCTAAATTTTTAATCTCTGACAACAAACTCCGTCCCTAAAGTCAATTATTGAGATGAGACGTTGTTAACTTAATTTTTCAAAATCAGAACAATCCGTCTTTAGCTAAGCTCAACTCTTCTTAACTTCAAAAACCTTAGTGACTGTAAAACAATCACGCAATCCCAGCAACTTTTATAAAGAAAGAAATATAATTATCTCCGCCAGAGGATAATGAAAATAGCAAATATATTTGTTTATCTGTACTTTCTACTGCTGTGGAGAGAAAACAACCTGTAAATATGCTGTGTGGACACCCAAATACTTAAAGAACGTTTGTCTAGGGGTGTAATTATTTATTTATTTCCCTAATTCACAAAGACAAATCATTCACACTCTACCTAGTTAGACCCAAACTAAATCAGACTCAAAATATCTTTATCCCGGCTATGCGATTGCCTCAAATGTAGCTCAAGATCCCAGAACCAGCCCACAAATATGTGTGCATCAAATGTATCTCAAAATTATCCCAGACGAGCCGGCCAAATATTGTCGTAAATTTATTTTGAGAGAAAAGAGTCGTAGAAATAGTGGTCCGGTTTAGAGTGGAAAATGATGATGGAAAGCTCAGTGATAGAAAATGTAGAGATTTAATAGTTACTTCACAGCGTGCTGGAGGAGAGTAAAGACAGACTTATTTACGACAAATCGTGTCTCTCAATCTTCTCTTTCACTCTCCTGGTCAAACAATTATTTGCCAGTTTTCCAGACTCGCATCTGCGCGCTCACCGATTTGGTGTTTTCAAAACACACACACGACGTTGATACAAACTATATTAAACGAATAGGGGAAATGTTGGGCTTTGGGTATATCCAACACACAGAACTAAATGAGTTTAGGTGATTTTATTCACTTTAAACATCAATCACTAAAAATATCAGATATTACATAAATTATCATAAGTACACAAATGCAAATAACAAGTTTGGGAGGGGGTGAAGAAGATTGGTATCGACTAAGCCCTTCCCGCTCATTAGACAAAGACAAACCCAGTCCAGAGATAGATAATATCAGGAACACGGGTACGTTAACCTAACAGTAAAGTTAATTACTCTGAAAGAGGTGTTACCAAGTTAGGTATAAGTGATAGAAAAAAAAAACCTGTTCTTCCCAGCTGTTCTTCCCTTTACTAAGCAAATGGAAAGGAGGTGGTTTTTAAACAGAGTTAACAAATTATCAACTATCCCACTTAAAGGAACAATGTAGGGTATACAGAAAAGATATATGTTACCAGGTAAGCAAGTTAACAAAATGGTCACACAAAAGAATTAATTTCCTGTCATTCATACACGCGCTAGCAAAGGCCTTCACTCATCTTGCTCTCACTTACCGATTGTGAAAAAATCTTGCACTCCATAGAATAACACAACAGCAGTTACACCTCAACTAAATGTATGAGTGTTTGTTCAAGTTCTAGCCCCAGATTATCGGGTAGGCGGTCAGCACATAAAAGGGTCCCGTAATCGCTGGAAAATGAATCTGTAGTTGTGTCTCTTTTCTTAATAACAGTTTCTATGGGAGGGCACGGTCTCTGATACCGGGGTGAGGATGGTGTGGTCTATTTGACTATGCCGCGGATAATAAAATTCTTACGCGTGCTGGTACACTTTATCCGTGAGGTATGGTTTAAGTCCAGTGAGAAAACTAGTCACATCACTGTTCAGGAAATTATGAATTATCTCTCTGTGTCAGTAAACTAACAAAGCTCGGGCCAGTGTTCTTCTTCCCGTTACGACTTAAGTTGTTTGATGGTGCGTTAAATTTGTCTTTGGGTGTGCTTTCTTTGCTATAAGTTAGATAGCGGAATTCCAAACATAGAATCGCCTCAAAGATTAAAAATTTACACAGTCTCAACAAGTTCTGCGTCAGGGGAACTCTACACACTGTTTATGCTTTGCTTTGCTTAGATTGATTTCTTTATTGCTTTCTTAATGCTGGGATCGCACAGGTTACGATCACTCTGTATGAAAGAAAAAAAAAAAGACATGTAATATACCGAAAACAAATAACCTTCTAAAGCGCGATGAATTTCCCGTTAAGCCTATTATATATATGCTCGCGTATTTAATTATGTATTTAATAAACACTGCGCGAGTTCTAGTGGTTAAAAACACACATCTATAAAACTAGGACTTAACTGAATTTATTAATTATAAATTCCTTCGCGACTTTAAAAGTTAATTTAAGCATCTATTATCTTTTGAAATAATATAATAGATAGATCATTATATTTAAAACTGGAACTCTTGAGATGGTTTAATTAAATAGATTTAAATTAACACAGAATCCCTTTAAATAGAATGACTGAGCTAGACCACTGATCACTTTACACAATATATATTACCGCTTTGCACAGAAATAGAAATCACTGCAAATATATATAAAATCCAGGGGAAAATCTATAACAAGATTTCAATAAAGCTAGTGCTTCTGTAAAGATCTGGCCAGCGAGTGATAACGTGTCTAGTTCTACATGGTCTATTTAGCTAAAATGAAATGTAAGTTGAGTGGGACATGATAAACTTGACAACTTATTTGATCTCACGAACTTTTGGGGATCTGACCGCCAAATCAAGAGAAAAAGCCGCCCCCTGGTCTTCGTATCCGCTCGCTGCTGCCCGTTTCGCTTTCCCCCGTTCGCTCGGTTCCTCGATTGACACCGAGACGCGAAATTAGCGGCAAGCAACTGCGTCTCGTATCAGGGAAAACTACTGTCTTTGATAGCGCCGATAGTCTCCCCTTAAGATCCCTCGGTCTGTCTCTTTGATCTCGTCGCTGTATCCTACATGAGTCCCGGTGGAATGCGTTCTGGCAAACGAAAAGTTACAACAAATGTTCAGGGGTTCTAATGTTATGAAAAGCTAAAAGTCCCTTTAAATCATCCATCATATCAGGGAGAATTCACTTGTCAAACTCGTAAGGATCCAACACTAACTCCGTGTGTAATCGATCTGGGTTCTTTTTAATCATAATTCAATTTGCCCAACACAGTTAATAGATATATAGATATTCCATTCCATGGTATAAAGAATTAAAATACGTTTTTCTGCTATAAATGCAGATATCTCCATTGTCATAGTGATAACTCGCATAATCATTATAGGCACTCCGGCATCTGGCATTTTACCGAATCCAAGGCTCTGTAACCTTACCACTTATCGAAATTATAGACAATGTGGTCTCGGGCAGTTTACTGGATTCTAGGCTATGTGGCCTTAACACTATCATAATTCTAGGCACTCTGGCCTTTGGAACGTTAATACAATATACACTTTGTAGACTTAAACACTAATTATGGGCACAACGGCCTCTGACACATAATCGAAATCTAGTCTCTGTAGCCTTAACGTAAATAGACACACACAAAAATGCAGTCACGCAAGCCATCAAGGAGGCTATTTGAATTCTCGTATTTCATAGTTACCTCCCACGTCATCATCACAAATACTGACCTCATACAACCTTGCAATGTAGGAAGTGCTATTCGGTACAGAAAACGACATCCAACTGATAATTGCCGTTTGTCACACATCGCATAGCAGTTTCCAACAGAAATATTTAAAACTTTACTTAGCTCACTGGTTTGTTCAGACCACATGAAGCGAAAACCAGACACGGACTACCACCAAGCAGAAATACTTAAGAAAGCAAGTAATATAGAAAATATTAGAAACACAGCCAAAAAAAAATATATACAACAAATATCAAAGGACAGCATTACTGTATACACAGATGGATCCAAGAGAACAGATGGAAAACTGGGGATAGCAATATATATTTCAATATGGAAAATGACAAAGGAGTATAGTATCACGGAAAATACATCACTGCAGAGATGGCAGCAATACTAAAAGCACTAGAAATATTCTCTAATAACCCTCCCAAGAAACTAACAGTTAACTGACTCTCTTTCAACAATTCAAGCACTTAGAAACTTACGAGAATGTAGTAGACCTGATATAGCAGATGAGATATTTCTGACTACTTCATACTTATGGTTCAGAGGATGTTCAGTCTTAATCGCTTGGATACCTTCACATGTTGGCATAGAGGAAAATGAGAAGGCAGATAAAGAAGCCTAGAAAGGTAGATCTGATAAAAATCTAATAAATGTAGGGATGAGTAAATCAGAGATTAAAAGCTTAATAAAAAAATAATAACAGATTATTGGAAAGCAGAGTAGGATAACAATCTGAAAGGAAAATGTTCAAATAAGATGTTCAAGGCTCCAACAAGAAAATGACAGATATCTAGGGAATTGAAAATTCCCAGTAATAAGAAACTACTCAAACTACAGCTGTGAAAAGGCTATTTCAGAAACATACAAGCTGTAAAAGAACTTATTATATGATGGGTGTGGGTCGTATTTAGGTGATGATTAACAATGGCTCGTACGAATTAACCCAACACCACTGGTTACAGTTCCAATACATTTATTTAAACTGTTCCACAAGTCCTGAATATCAATTACATTGAAACGCATACTGACATTATACCCAGGCTGACATTGCCTGTAGGAAATAACTAACTACCGTATTCACGCACTAGCTTTACGGGCACACACTAACAGTTCACACAAACGTCCTTATGTGTGGTATATACCATCGCACCTGTAATACACCATCTAGGTGTGAATCACTTAGCACAAGTGGTTGGTGGCATTAAACATCGCCAAATAGATTCACTCAGAATCTCTTTCAGGCGGGAACCCAACAACGCCTGTATTAATTCCAATATAACAGTTATAAGGCGGGAACTAAACAACGCCTTATCCATCGTAGCTCCAGGGCGGGAAATGCAACGCCCTATACTGTTCTCCATGAACAGGAATATAAAGTTCCCACAGGTTCGCTCCCAGACGGAACAATAAACTTCGCCTGTACGACAATAGGTAGGGTATACAATATAATTGCTATATCCATCACATTTGGAATAAGCACATCTGTGGATTTCCACAGTCAAAAAATACGAGCATACCGCTCGGCAACAAATCACAGACTCGAGCACACAGCTCGGCTGCCAAACACAGACTATCTCTCTTCACACTCGTCTACTCTCTCAGTCACCCAAACATGTGTTCATCAAACACGATTTCTGCCAGCGCACGCACAAGTCACAGAAGGCTGACATAAAGTCAGACATTGAATTCAGTCCCGAGTTACACTTAACCAAATGTCGACAACATCAGTGATCTTTACTCCAATCACAATCGCCATTCACACTCGTGAAAATGTTATGTGACACAAGCATAATTGGTAACTATGATTTGCCCTATTTGCAATGATTTGGAAGTTGTGATGCCACTTTCCCATATCGGCAGTTGTTCATATTTTTTGGAACTGAAAACAATATATATATAAATATAAATATATAAATATATATATATATTTTTTCTATGTTAGTTTTTTATTTTTAGTCTACTACCCGTTCAATTCTTGTCCATGTGCTGTCCTCTCTATTTACGTGATAATTACGTCCTTTGAAATAAGAGCAAAGGTTGTTTTTGTGACACGAGTTGTCTACATGTTCTAAATTTTTCCTCGTATTTTGGGAATCACCCTAGGCAAGGCTTTTGCGCGTTGGTTTTATTTTTAGAAACGATGTTAGTCGCGATTAGCATTTGAGGCCATTTATCACCCTCTCTCTCCCCCTTTTACTATATATTCTATCTTCTTCTTCTTCGATCCTTAACCACCGACCGCCAAAGCAGTCAGTGGCCATCACGCCTAGTGGCGTCTTGTAGGGCAACAACAAATTGATTCCACTTTGCACGGTCGGTGGCCATCCTTCGTACAGTGCCCCAACTATGTAGCGAACAGTGCAGTCAACTGGACAGGGAAGTTAAACGCCAAAATATATTCTATCACCGAGGCAATTATTGTTTGAACCTTGGGAAAAAGTGTTAGGTTTTATCCAAGGTCAAATTTGAAAAATACAGTACCCTCCATTCGGCTATAAGGCTTAGCAAAACCCGCATATTAACTGGCGTGGGCGAACAAGATGCTGGACTCAATTTTTATATTCTATCTTATTTTGACTTTACGCACTATCCTGTTATATTATAATTTAGCTATTGCATTTAGAATTCCGTCACACATCTCCCCAATTTAGAACAGACTACCCAATGTCAGTTCATAATTCGAAATACACATAGATAAATTTATTCAGCATGCCTTGTGACTATTCTGATTTTCATCGTACGGGTGTCTACTTAAAAAGTCTGCACCGACATTGGTTTTTCCGGGAATATATTCTATGCTAAACTGGTATGGCTGTAGGAGCAACGACCAACGTAATAATCTAGCATTTTCATGCTTAGCTTGTGACAGAAATACGAGTGGTTTATGATCTATCTGGATCTTAAATGATTTTCCATAGAGATAGATCTGGAACTTTTTTATACCCCAGATGACAGCGAGACATTCTTTTTCACTTGTTGAATATTTTTATTCTGCTGTATTCAACTTACGGCTAGCATAAGCAACTGGGGTTAATTCCCCATCAAGTGCATTTGACCTTTGTAATAGAGCTGCCCCCAATCCGACGTTACTCGCATCCGTTCTTAAAACAAACTCTTGACTTAAGTCAGGCAATTTCAAGATAGGCCTGCTTGTGAGCCTTTCCTTCAATTCTTGATAGGCCAATTTACACTGCGCCGTCCACGTAATTCTATCAGAATTTCCTTTGCGCGTTAAATCAGTCAACGGAGCTGTGATGAATTTATCGTGATACAACGTTAAAATATCTCCAATTATAAAGATAAAATGTAGGGATAAAAATAATGCGTAAGATACTAGGAGACATGCTCGCCCATGCCCGCATTTCCTACCGCCATTTAAACTAACTAGTTAGACGTGCAGACGAAACGGTTACCCTTTGTAGACGGGAGGGAAACGGAGATCAAAAAAGGAAAAATATGACTGAACACGTGTTTGAATCTAGAACGGCAAAAAGACGCAATTGGTAGTAAAAGAAAAAAAATTCACGTCACTAGTTGACACAATGTAAGGAAACGGACAAAAAAAGACCTTGGCTCTTATTCGAAACAGTCATTTCTTGGACGTTTTTCGATACTTGGTTGTTTTATTTGAATTCAGCGGCAAACGCCGTGGAGAAGGTTCGCGAACAAATTTCAAAAAAATACCCTTGAGAAAAAATATGTTTTTTCTTAATAATAGAGTTATTAATATAAAACCTAGCTAGTTTGATAGCCCATCTTAAGCAGAGAACTAATATACTTTAAATTATACAGACGGATAGATAACAAGGAAGATATTGACAAAAGACTATGTTGTTCATATCAGACTAGCGACTGTACTGTTCAAACTTTCACTAAAGTTTCAAATTTTCGTCCTTGAGACACGCAAATGCAAAAATCAAGCTGTAATGGAAGAGAGGGGGAAGGTGGAGAATTGTGGCTAAAAATAACTTAGGAGGCAGATTTGTGTAGGGTATTGCATGTAGAACCAAGTGTGTTTTTGTGAAAAACCAAGTAGAGACAGACGGACCAACAGACAATAATACATACTTGACTGAGATCTGACTGAAATTTGACTTTTGGTTGTAGATTTGAAAAAGTTAGGGGGAAGTCGGTGATTGGTCAAATGTAATCATATTGGCAGGACAGAGATGCGCATTTTTGCCATTTGATAGAATTCTGTCCAGGGACACAATCGATTATTGCCTGTGGTGTTTTTCCCAGAAGATATTACATACATTTAGTGGGACGCCATCATATAGCCAGCAGCTCAGCTGAGTTTTGCTAGCAAATAACTGTGTTCTCAATTCTGAATTCTGGTAAGAATGAAAGCATTTATTTTGTACATTTTAATATTTCGAGTGATTGATATATATATATATATATATCCTAATTATAACCCATCAGAGGCTGAACGGGAAATTTTTCATCATTAAATTAAAAAGAAAATAAATGAAGCGAAATACAGATTAGTTAGGCAACTACCTCAGTTGTGATTTCGTTATCAGCGTTACAGAAAAACGTCAGTATTTTATTTGTAACCTGGTTTCCAATATCTTCGGCATGACAGATTCAGTTCCATCGTGTCAATTTGTCTGCCTGCAAAAGACACACGATTCAATACAATCAGTTGTTTTACATTCATGTTTTATCTATGAAAAAAAAAAAAGAAGCAACGAACCTGAATCAATGCTATGACGTTTCGTGTGGGTTTAATCTATGAAATGAAATAATTATGCACTCTTAAAAAGAAACTATTTTTTTTTTTTTCATTTTACAGACTAGTATGAAAATAACTTATCAGGAATAGTGTTATTGTTATTGTTGAAAGAATCGCATTCCGGGCAAACCCATCGGTGCTCAGTCTCTCTCAGTATATGTCGAAGAGTGTGAATACTAACTGTTCCATTAGCTCGCTGGTTGTATACACGACGGATGCATCCTCTCATACGTCCATCTCTGCTAGCCTTACGTTTGATGCACAGTTCCAACAGTCTTAACCTTGATGGTTCATATATTGCAGTGTCATTTTGTAATAGGTGATTATTAATTGTTCTCAGTATCTCTCCCTATCTATCTCAAATGTCCCCACTGCTGGTGCTCTTGATGCTAGTCTGTCTTTTCTCTCATTGGGTGAATCCACCTAGGAGTGGCAACGCTGGGTTCTGCTAACGTTCGAGTGATATGTAAAACTAAAAAACTGTATCTTACGAAATCAAAAGTCTTACAGGGTACTTTCAAACTTACTTACTTAGTCGTTCCTCTTCTATCGTGAGGGGTAGAGGTTTGGGAGAGAGAGAGCGCCAGACTATCCTATCGGCTGTTTTCCTCCTGGCCTGGTTCCATTCTAGTCCTCGGCCCTTCAAAAATTGTCTAATGTTGTCCTCCCAGCGGACTCTGGGTCGTCCTGGGGAGTCTGGATCCCTGGCTCTTTGTTTCCCATGCTTGTCGTGGTAGCCGATCTTCTCCCATTCTGCAGACATGGCCAAACCATCTTAGTTGGGACTGTTCTACTTGGGTCTGCAGGGGGTGGGATTTTAGGCCTTGACGTATCGTCTGGTTGCGGACCATATCTCTTATTGTTACTTCAACCACCTTCCTCAGCTACCTCATTTCTGAGGTTTGGATCTGGCTTTTGTGGGTTGTAGTCATTGCCCATGACTCGCATCCATATGTCAAAACTGGGACATAGGTGAAGCGGTATACAGCCATCTTCGTTTTCCTACCAACCTCTCATTTGCTGAGGAATCCTCGATTTATGGCCTGAAAAAGTCTCCCAGCTGCTGCTTTTCGAGTGGCCAACTCTTCTTTGGTGCCTCCCTTTCGGTCTATAATAGCTCCAAGGTATTTAAAGTGGTCGACCTGCTCCAGGACCTGTTCTCCCAGCTCTGAAATACAGACCTGTCTCATCTGGTGGTCCTGAACTTTTCTGACTTATGGTTTGCTGTCCTCACATAATTTCTGCAAGACTTGTAGAAGCTCTGTATAGCATGAATCAGGGGTGCTGGAATGTTCTTCCTTGCCAAACAGTCCCAAAGTTTGCTCTAGGGGACCCTGTCAAACGCCTTTTCCAGATCTATGAAACAAAGATGGATCCCACTCTTATACTCAAGGGCCTTTTCACTCAGCTGTTTGAGTGTGTATATTAGGTCTTGAGTACTTCGGTTAGCTCGGAATCCACACTGGACCTCATACAATTGTGGCTCAGCTAGGCGTCGGAGTCTCTGCTCTAGAATTCTAGAGTAGATGTTACCAGGGACACTGAGAAGGGATATGCCTCCATGGTTTCCACATTGTCGACTGTCACCCTTTTTGAAAATCGGTGTTATGATGGTAATCTCCCAATCCTTTGGTATGGTCTTGTTGCACCACGCTGCCTGTAGGACCCTTAAGAGTAATAGGTCGTCTGATGCTCCCATGTACTTAACCATTTCTGGTGTTATACCATCATGCCCTGCTGCTTTGCCCATCTTGATTTTCTCCAGTGCCTTCAGTTCTTCCATATTTATTTCATCTTCACCATCAATTGTTTTCTCTTCTGTGCTAGTGGTTATCATTTCTGATGCTTCACCATGCTCACCATCCAGAAGTTCTGAGAAAAATTCTTTCCATCGTTCCATTACTTCCTTCGGGGCAGTAAGCAATTTGCTTTGCTTGTCCTTTATAAATTTTAGAGGGCGTTGTTTTTCCTTCCTCGTGTTCTTTAGGGTCTTACAGAACAATTTCTGGTTTTCTTGCGCATCTTCTTCTAGCTTTTCTCCAAATTCTTCCCAGGACTTCTGTTTTGCTGCTAGCACCTTGTTCTTTGCTTCTATTCTGAGTGTCACATATTCTCTATATTTTTCCATTTGTCCTGTTGTATTTTTCGCTCCTATTTATTGTTTCCATGCCATTTTCTTCTCTCTTATTTTCTCTTTGACTTCCTCTGTCCACCAAGGTGTCCTCTTTCTCTGGTTCCCAAGTCGGACTTCACCACATGCTTCTGCAGCAGATGTCTTTATGATGTCCTTGAATTTAAGCCCGAGGGTTTCCAAGTCATCAGGTTGTAGTTCTGTGTTGCTCACCGATGCAGCAATAAGCCCCTGATATATTGTGGTGGGTTTTCATGTTATAAGTATTAGTTATTGTTATTATTTGTCTACAGAGTGAGGTCAAGCTATGTAAGCCCCTGATTCTAAAAGTATATGGTGATGTATTCTCAGGGTACCTAACTGCTACCACCCGGTGATCTCACTCTGCAATATATTTTGAACCTATTTATTGTATTTGACTAGTGTCTAGGGGAATGAATGTATGATGTGATGTTGATAACATACATATACAACTGTAACTCAAGATAAGAAACTCAAGTAAAACAGTGGTTAACTTTTTTTGAAATTAAATCTTTTGTACAATTTTATTCTCCTGAACCTCAAATTCTTTTGGAACAGGAGTAAAATTCAAACAATTAATAAAGGTAGTTTTATCTATCAATATATATACAGTTAATTAAATAAAAAGGACTTCGTGTCCATACTAAGTGTTTAATAAACAAATTCCTATAATGTATCCCTTTCTGACAAACTGGTGAATTATAATATATCACTAGTTGGGAGAGACTGATGTCCTCATCACTTCACTCGAAATGTATTAATAAAATAAGTGTGGAGAATAATTAAATAAAATGTCATAAGCCCAAAAAAATGGGCTTATCTTCTGTTCTTGTTGAAAATGGAAGTCTTCCTGTTGAAACTGCCCACTATTCTTCACAAGAGGGTCTCCTGGAGTAAATAAGTAACTTGCTGTAATAAATGCCCACTCTTCTATACAAGAGGGTCTCCTAGGATCATCTGATATCTGGTTTCTTCACATATACCAGACAGAATGCCTAGTATTCAGCATCTCCAGTTAGGTTTGACATGATAATAGACGATTCGACCCTGCAACAATGAAATAATTCCTTCCTAAATATACTTTATAAATATATCTCCACATTTAACAAATATCATCTTCAAACATTTCTAGTGATCAGCTACCATTGCTAATCCATAGCTTCAGTCTCTAACTTTTTGTGATTTCATCATCCTCAGTGGGTACCTGCTCTTCCCCACATATCTTCAACGCCTCTGTCACTTAATCTTTGTTATCGTTCATCTATTCAGTTAGGGATACAATCATCTTTTTGTAGCTCTCTGACTATTAATTTATTTTCTTTTTAGAATGACATCATATGTAGTGTCCAAAAGTTTTTTGGAACACTGTGATCTGCAAAAGACTGCCAGAAGCTTTCTGGTCTTACAATTTACTTCAATGTTATGGCAATAATCAAATACAATTTTTCTTTTGACTGCTTCCCAAATCTGCCTTAGGCATACCTTTGCTCCATAGGCTGTCATATGTTTCCAAAATGGCTAAGTCGTACAACCTAAGATTTTTGTTAGGCGCCCTATCGCCTCTACATAATATTAATAAATCATTTCTTACCGCAATCAATGAAATAATACACAAGGAATAGATTGACTAGCAATCGTTTGTCCAAATAAAGATCGCCGTCTGGTACAGACTGCAGAAAACTTGCTTTCAATTCTGCACTTCTGTGGTCAAACTTTCACTTGGTAAAATTATTCTTCAAATGGCGCTCTAGGCTTGTACCCTATCACTATTATCAATCTCTTTGGCCAATGGAAACTGCGCATCCGAAATTAACTCTCTTTTTTGAAAAACCCCACCTTTTGGGTTATCAATACGTTTGCTTGTCTGATCCCTCTATTACTATTTAAAAATACAGTTCGCGTGGCTAACAAATCTGCAGTTTCCACCTCCCCTTTTCTAACTATTGGTGTACCCAATCAAATCGAGTCAATAATATTTGACTGCAGCGGACAATTTTCAAAACTGAACCATTGTGGGTTATCCGTGTGTCTGCCAGTCTGTCTCAATTCTACGATATCTGGGTTACTTATGGGACGATTTTAAATATTAAAACTAATTATTAAACTGCTTGTTTGCATCTATCATTCTATCTAAGTTTTATTTTCTTCTTTATCATCGTTTTCACTTTTGTACTTTTCCCTTTTTATTATCATGGGCTCTTTTCACTGTGCTAACATATCAGGGAAAGAAAGGTTCTAAGTCCCGATAAGTTATATATGGTATTATATTAAACAACAGTACTCTATTGTCAAAATATCTCTTTTATTTACTCTCTTTCGTTTTTATGAAGAAATAAATATTCTTAGTTTCACTTTTGCCTCTTGCACAATGCAGTTGAGTCCAAATTTCCAAGTAGACGCGATTTTTTCTTTTTACAATCCACCACCGTTTTCCCCTCTCTAAGCACGCGATAGTCGTCTGTCACGCTTCCGTCAGAAAAAAAAGTGAGAGGGTGCGGGCGGGTTAAGCTTTGTTTAAAATACTCCGTTGCTGGGGGACCTAGATACAATACAAGTGGCGTAGTTATTTATAGATTTTGGACAGTAGTTTTTTTTTCTTTTTTTTTCTTTCACTCCTATACTCCTTCACTCTTTTGAACTAAACAATGCCTTGGCCACTTGCCAAGTCATTCTAACGTTACTTTTAAAAATTAGGACGGAGCAACTAGAAAGCTTGTACTGTAGGGAAGGGGGTATTATTAGCAAATCTTCAATACTTTGAAATCCAGCGCGAATCGCTGACAAAAAGTGGTGGCGTTGCCCTAGTCAATTTTTGTCCAATTTAAAAAAAGACCATAGTAGCAGAATCCATAGAATAATATCTTATTCATGATTTGAGGAGGGAGGTTCAAACTGACTTTATCACACACCTCTCCTCTTAAAAGTCTGCATCCGAATGCAGATTATAGTCTGTTTGAACAATCCCGATCCAATTAACTCAACTAGGCTGTACTCTGCTTTTGTATGATCGTGGATGTATGCAGGTGGGTCACTTCAAAGTAAGCACTACTGATGAAAGTTGCCTCAGACCTCTGCAATCCAAGAATCTATTTCAGCTGCAGGTGTTACTGCCTGTCTCATGCTGATTATCAAACAATATTCACCATTATTCTTCTCTGAGTCTGCTCAATGACAAGTCCAGAGTTTTTTTCTAGATGTTCCTCAAGTTTGCAATAGTTATGAGGAGGTAATCTATAAAATGGTGATGGCAGAGTTATGTAGGGGGTCCAGTAATTCTCTTATCAGCCTGGATAAAACACACGGAATACTTTCAATCCCAAAAGCAACATGTGAATTCAATGTGCTCCTCCTGTGTGCACACAGCCATTCATTGGTCTGAGCTCAGGCTTGACTTGAATTTGGAAACACCCTCTACTAATTTTCATATATGATTCTATAATGTGCCACTCAAGTGGAGGCCATATTCACCAACTGTATTCTCCGCCCAACGACAATTTGGTGATATAATATATAATGTGGTGAAATTAATTCCGGCATCCAGAATCAATTCGCCCGTAGCATTGCTATGTAATATGTGTGATCTCAATCCAATGTCCGTACAATACTTCCATTTGGATTGTGTAGGGCCGGTCAACTACCACTGTCACCGGTGCCCTTATAATGCTAAGTTAATAGCCATATTGTGAAGCGATTTGATCATTTTCCCAATTCCTCAATCGCCCACTCCCCACTTTTCTCGAGTGATCACTTAGTTTCGGTTTCAAGTTTGGCGGATTATCTTCAATGCTAATTTTAGCCAGTTCCCGGAATGCTGCTTCAAATTGAGCAGGGGGTGACTGGTCTTTGTTTATATTTTCTCTGGGTGCCATACGCAGAGTTGCCATTCTGGCTATTTTAGGGGAAGACTGTTTGTGGAAAAGTGCATACCTATCCACTGTGTCTACCTTATTATATTTAGTTTTAGGCCCATGTTTATGATTACCAGAATAATTTTCTTCGTTCTGGGTATTATTTTCCCAACTTGGGGAATGTACCTTGCTACAATTTCCACAGGCCCCCACAAATTGTGCAATATCAGCAGCTACTTGGGGCCAGTAAAATTTTTCAGATGTCCTTTGACGGGTGGTACCAACCTTCTTATGTCCACCGTCTGGATCAACATGTGCTTGCTTCATAACTTTCTCTTTATATGAAAATGGCAGTACTAACTGTCCATATCCATTAGGTCCTGCTCCAGCCTTCCTGTATAGCAGTCCCTCCTTCATATAAAATTGTCCTTTTCTGGGGGAGTTATGGCTATTTGGCAATTTGCCAAAGCAAGGTTTTAATGTTTTATCCTTTGCCTTGGCCTTTTTCATCTGTTTAGGATGAAAGTTTAGTGGTGGTTCCTCCTCCTTTCTACTAGGGGTCGACCTGACCTGAAGCGTGGCCATTACCACAGGTTTTATAGGGCTCCCTGGAAAAACAAATTTCTTTCCTAACACCAGCGAGTAATTAGGGTCGTCGCACACTGCAGCTCCAATCACTCCTTCCACGTACCTAGTCTTGACATTTATCTCGGCTACTGGAAGTGTCATGGTTGCTACTCCCTTTAGTGCCCCTTGGATCTCCACTGTTTCCGTGGTATACTGATCTGGATGCACAAGGTGAAAACTCACGACTGAGTCATATTCCAAACCTGAATCGTAAAGGCACTTATCTCTGGCACCATTACATGTCACTTCTTCACATATGGGGGGAGGATGAGGTTCTTGCTGTTCTGTAAGCAGGCCCTTCTTTCTTCCCTTGTCCACTGTTATCATGCATGCAGCGTGATATGGAGGAACTTTCCTACCACATTCAATTGTATCATGATTATGCATCCTACAGATTTTACAATATTTTCCTTCCGATCTGTAGGGTTTACTGTCATTGAATTGCGGGTTTCTATCTCTGAAGTCACCTCTTGGCCTATCATAGTTTTGTTTACCCCTTGGGTTTTGATCCCTAGTGTTATTATAATACTCATTCTGGTCTGGAGGGTTTTTGTTATTATCTAATGGTTTTCTTTTTGCTCCAGCTACCTCTGCCTGGGCTGCCTGATACCTCTCAGCGACATTTAATACCTCCCCCAACCTCTCTGCACCTTGTTCCCTGAGGAATTTCAAGTCTGGAGCCATGGACTCTCGTAATTGCTCGATCATTATCATCTCTTTAAGATCTTGGGTTTTTCTCAAAGCAGTCCATTTCTCCAGGTAGGTTTCCAACCTGGCAGAGAATTGGTGGTAAGTCTCCCCAGACAAGAGCTTTGCATTCCTAAATCTTCTTTTATAAAACTCACCGTTCTTTTCATATCGAACTAGCAGAGCCTGTTTTACAAGGTCATAGTCTTCGGTTCGTCTCGGCTCAGCTTTGAAAACACCTCGTAAAAGGTTCCCCTAAGCCCCTGGGATAACTTTAAACTCCATTTCACTTTTTCTAGCCCATAATTTGTAGCTAATCTTTCAAATCTAGAGAGGAATGACTCTATGTCATCCTCTTTTTCTACAAAGGGGTCCAGATGAAACCCCATGGCTGAGTTGGAGGCTACCTGACTGGCAGCAGAGTCAGAGGTCGATGGGCTGTTACCATTTTCAGGAGCATGGCCTTGAAGTTCTAGCTCCCTTAGTCGTAGCTCATGTCCCCTTTGTAAGCGTTTGCCCTCCCATTCTACAGCCTGTCTTTTTTCCTCTGCTTCCAATCTCTTTTCTTCTTTCTCTGCTTCTAATCTCCTTTCTTCTTTTTCTTTCTCTGCCTCTAATTTCTTAGCCTCAGCGTCCAGTTTCTTTTCCTCCAATTGTAACCTTTTGATCTCAGCCTCCCTATCAGCCTCTAATTTTCTAGCTTCCCTAGCATCTTCTAATTGAATTCTCCTCTCTTCAGCTAACCTATTTTCTTCCCTAGCAATAAACGTATCACATTCTGAGGTGACATAATCAATCATGACTTGCCCCTCCATGCTCATTTCTTTTGCAGTCTGTACAGCAGCCGACCTATATTTGGCCAAATCTGCCATTTCGTACAAAATTTCTAATTAACTAGCTACCTCAACTAACAAATGTTACTAATTAACTAAGTAACTAAGGGCTATGACAAATGATTCAATTCTCCACACTAAGCAATGTTATCAATTCTAATATACTGGGGATACCCTAGAATTATGTGATACAGAATTTTTAAATCCCGGACAGGACCCCAATATATGTGGTGGGTTTTGATGTTATAAGTATTAGTTATTGTTATTATTTGTCTACAGAGTGAGGTTGTGGTGATTTACATTGAGACACCGATCAAATAGTAATAATACCATTTGTTTATAACGATAAAATAATGTAGAAATAAAAAACAGTAGAGTTGTGACGCTTCTTATTCACCCACGCCACCATCGTGTTGATTTTAGCAGACAGTATTGTAGAGTACATAGTACTGTCGTTTCTAATGTCCCTGAAAAACTATTTATAACATTTTGAGACGAAAGGCTTATTCGTCTAGAAGGAACGACAGAAAAATGATACACTGACACGCGTTGGTTTGAAACACAAATTGGCAGCGAACGCGTCGGGTAGTGATAACGTAGGGTAAAATTAAATAGAACATGTTTGAAACACATCAATACGTAACCCTTTTCCGCATAACATGTTTGAAGCAAAAATCTATGTAAGGCCAATATTTGTTCGTTCTATAGTCACACAGTGGAAATGTATACACACACAGACAGCGCATTGCCTGCCAAGTAGTACATTTTATGACGTAACGGACTAGTGGTTTCAGTCTGAACAACGAGAGAGAGGGGAAAAGATGGAGTATTTATAGAAAAGTAGAAATTGACAACTAATATGGAAAATATATGGAAATCATAATTACAGGGACCACGGCCATAAGATTTAGTTAGTTTAATAGCATATTTTCTCCTGAGCAATAATATGTTTTAATATACAAAATCCTCCATGTAATAATCAAGATATTGACATAATACTAGATGTTCACGAACGGACTGACGAACAGACCCTCATGTTTGCATTCACTATTCATAACATTTTGGGGACGCGGTTTTGAAAAAGAGGCATGAGAGGTGAAAGTGAAATTTGATTGGTTGGTAATAGGAGGATAGGAGAAATATTATTGGGTGGTCAAAACTAAGTATATTTGTAGAGTGATATCCAAGACAGAATTACTAACAGACTGTGAAACACGCAGTTTGTTTGGAGTTTGGTTTTTTTAATTTCAATTCCAAACGGGGGGACGCTGGATTTAATTGGCCAGCCTCTTTTATAATATCCCAAGCTTCCAAGGCTTGTCGCCATTTGTATAGAATCATTTCCAGAATCAGGACGTTGAGAATAGAAGTGTGACTTTGTTGTTAAAACTAAAACTAATAAAATAAAAAATAGTCACAGTCTAGCCAGCGGCAGAACTGAATGTGTGCCAGTCATCGTACCTGTGGTTTTATTTCATTGAATTGTGGTAAGAGGAATTAAATTATTATTATTATGTATTATTTGAAAAGGCAAAAGTTTGATACTGCCAAATGGGGAAAGTGTATGACATGCCTAAAGAGACAGTTTGGGTATTCTCATTTGATTTATGTTTGAATATTGCATTGTTGTAATTAATAAGTATTGTAAGACCAAGATAGAATAGCAAGCCTCAGTGTTCGAGGAACACTTATTAACATGCCTAGAGCGTTTATATATAGAGAAATAGAAGAAAAATCATATAGAAGGAGATGTGCATACTCCTATTAAATTGTGTTGAAGAGAACTATGGAAAAATGACAGTGGCGTATCTGCCATATGGACCTGAGGTGTGGTCATAGTAGGATGTGAGTTCATATAATTTAGGGCTGGTGCGCTTTGTTTGCACACGAGGCTGACCCCAAAATCATATCATGTAGAGAGTTAAGTGAAATATACACCAGATATGAAAAGGCCAGGGTGTCTTTTATGTTGCAGGGTTTTATTTCTTGTTACCAGCCAGTGACAGGAAACCTGAAGTACTATAAGAAGACAGTAACGTCTCCAGTACAGCGTATTCTGTATATTATTATCAAGTGAATCTCTGAGAGCAGCAGTTCTTGGCAGAGACATACCATTGAGTTGAATCTTCACGTGGGAAATTAAAGGTGATGTGCCCCAGTCTGGGCACTCTGACAATTTATCGGGAGTAAAATTGATTCTCTACAAATAAACTATAACTCTCAGGTGGATTATGACAACCACAGCTCCTCCAATAACTGACTCACATCAATACTTAGTGAATAATAGTCTGTGAAAACACTTGAAGGAACATTTTAAGATTAATATTATTATTGTTGGACCCAGAGTCCTTGTTTTTAGTTCACTATTAGTGTAACATATATTTTCTTCAGTTTTAAAGACCTGTCCCAAGAAAGAGAAGGACAGGCACAATAAAATTGTACAAAAAATATTCTAAATTCAAACTTAAACCACAGACTTATTAAGTTCCTTATAGTGAGTTATATTGTGTTGTTTTGATGTACCATCATCTCATTGCATATCCTAGACACTAGCCACATCAAACACCACACATTAGAAATAACATACATCACCGTGTGAGATCTAGAGAGGTAGCGTTAGGTCCTGTAACCGCCAGAAATGTCACGGCCACCAGAAATGTAACGTACCGTTTATGCGATTAAGTGAAAGCTGGCAGAGTGAACGTGTCGTTTATCACCTGGACTGTGTAATGTTGCGGTGTTGATGTAGGTCACCAGCGTGAGATGCTGCCAGGGGTAATATGATTACTCACACAAAACAGCGTACATGTTATAGATGTGTGGTACTGGTATTATGATGTGCTGAGTGTGGGTGTAGACGAGAACGCAAATGCTTGAAGCTCTTAGTTAAGTCAATAATGTACCCATACACTCGCATGCAGTAGTCAATGATGAATTGAAGACTGCTGGCACGTTTCAAACATTTATTTACGAAACTGACAGTAGCATCAACAGGACAGTCAAATCAACAAGATCAAGGACTTCACATAAATAATGAATGACTGTTAAATGTCTCGTAATCAAAGGCTTGAATTATACATCAACTAGGATATACCCAAACATCATCTGTCCTAATGTTACAGTTTATAATGTAGCTTCCGTACCATTGACTCAGCGCGTCAGGTACTTAATTAGCTCCGCCGTCCAACAAACGAGCTCCTAAATTGCGTAGCAATAATACACAAGGATGTTATTCAACTGGCATAGCCCGCCAGATATATTTCCTCTTGCTGAAAAATATTGGCCGTAATACAGGGCCTCAATATGTAGACAGCTGTGTATCCTTTGTTAGCAGGCACGATCAAACCATGCTAAACATATATACCGCCAACCTGCGGCGTCCACAACAATTTATAATCATCATTAGGCTTCTTTTCAATTGAAAACACATAGTCTCATTTGGCTAGAACAAGAAGCAAAGAAGGAATTCTGTCTCTGAAGATCTGTGAGCTTCACTCGCAGATAGGTAACTTCAAATGTTCTGCAACCAAAGGCATATTAATAAGAATGTCATTTACCTTTTACAGAATCTTCCGGATACACACTTAATAAATGTCGTCACTCTTGACGAACAAAGAATCACTGGGGAAAACATTGACATTTCAGTCATATCGAAAACTTTCCAATCCCCATGATGATATAGAGAAAATCACAACGGACATCATGTCCGACAGCCCAAAACACCTTCTACCTGACGGAAGTTCCCTCAGTCCGCGCCCAGAACTTGCGCATGCCTAGACAGCATAAAACTGAGCATCGTTAAGACAGATCAACGACAATAATTGAAAGAAAGAGAAGATAACCCTTAAACAACCTGTCATAGAAGTTAATACCCAATTATCCTCAACTTTGACCAACAAAAGTATTGAATAGATTTACCTATTATGACTCCGTCAAAAACGACAGCAACATGTCCCTTGAGAATTCATCAACATCATCTATTAGACTCAAGGTCTTACATAGCTTGACCTCACACGGTTGACACATACATAACAACATTCATTATCTTTTACCATCATAACCTCTCCAGCAAAATTTAACTTTGCTACAGAGGTCAAGCTATGTAAGCCCCTGATTCTAATAGTTGATGGTGATGTATTCTCAGGGTACCTAACTGCTATCACCCGGTGATCTCACTCTGCGATATATTTTGAACCTATTTATTTTATTTGACTAGTGTCTAGGGGAATGAATGTATGATGTGATGTTGATAACATACATATACAACTGTAACTCAAGATAAGAAACTCAAGTAAAACAGTGGTTAACTTTTTTTGAAATTAAATCTTTTGTACAATTTTATTCTCCTGAACCTCAAATTCTTTTGGAACAGGAGTAAAATTCAAACAATTAATAAAGGTAGTTTTATCTATCAATATATATACAGTTAATTAAATAAAAAGAACTTCGTGTCCATACTAAGTGTTTAATAAACAAATTCCTATAATGTATCCATTTCTGACAAACTGGTGTATTATAATATATCACTAGTTGGGAGAGACTGATGTCCTCATCACTTCACTCGAAATGTATTAATAAAATAAGTGTGGAGAATAATTAAATAAAATGTCATAAGCCCAAAAAAAATGGGCTTATCTTCTGTTCTTGTTGAAAATGGAAGTCTTCCTGTTGAAACTGCCCACTCTTCTTCACAAGAGGGTCTCCTGGAGTAAATAAGTAACTTGCTGTAATAACTTCAAACTCTTCTACACAAGAGGGTCTCCTAGGATCATCTGATATCTGGTTTCTTCACATATACCAGACAGAATGCCTAGTATTCAGCATCTCCAGTTAGGTTTGACATGATAATAGACGATTCGACCCTGCAACAATGAAATAATTCCTTCCTAAATATACTTTATAAATATATCTCCACATTTAACAAATATCATCTTCAAACATTTCTAGTGATCAGCTACCATTGCTAATCCATAGCTTCAGTCTCTAACTTTTTGTGATTTCATCATCCTCAGTGGGTACCTGCTCTTCCCCACATATCTTCAACGCCTCTGTCACTTAATCTTTGTTATCGTTCATCTATTCAGTTAGGGATACAATCATCTTTTTGTAGCTCTCTGACTATTAATTTATTTTCTTTTTAGAATGACATCATATGTAGTGTCCAAAAGTTTTTTGGAACACTGTGATCTGCAAAAGACTGCCAGAAGCTTTCTGGTCTTACAATTTACTTCAATGTTATGGCAATAATCAAATACAATTTTTCTTTTGACTGCTACCCAAATCTGCCTTAGGCATACCTTTGCTCCATAGGCTGCCATATGTTTCCAAAATGGCTAAGTCGTATAACCTAAGATTTTTGTTAGGCGCCCTATCATCATCTCATCTCAATCCATAACCCGTCATGGGTCGTAGGGGTGCCATGGTGGAAGCATCAGCAGACAGGGTCCTCCACTGCTCTCTATTCTCAGCAATGCGTGCAAGTGTGGAGAAACCGTGTCCTGCCCATTCTTTGATGTTATCAGCCCAGGATTTTCTTTGCCTTCCTCTTCTCCGTTTACCTTCGACTGTTCCCTGGAGGATCGTTTTCGAAAGGGAGTCATGACGAGTTACATGCCCAAACCAGGCAAGCTTTCGACGTTTCACTATTGACAAAAGTGGTTCTTGATGGCCTGCATAGGTGTTTATCTTCTCTCTAACATAGACATTTGTTTTGTGCTCTTTATAGCAAATGCGCAAAATTCTTCTATAACATTTATGCTCGAAAGCCTGAATCCTTCGCTCCGTATCTGCAGTGAGTGTCCAGCCCTCACACCCATACAAGAGAATAGATAATACAAGTGATTTGTATAATTTGATCTTCACAGGAAAACTGATGTTACTTTTCCAGATCACATTCAACTTTGTCATGGCAGCTGAGGCCATCTCAAGTCTTGTCTTGATTTCTTTATTTGATCTTCCATCACTACATATAGTGGACCCGAGATATTTAAAGGTGTTAACTTCTTCTAACGTTTGCCCATTTAACGTAATGTTGGTCGGAACATGTTTCTTATGGCTATTCACCAATATCTTGCTTTTTTTCTATATTAATTTCCATCCCATACGTTCTTGTTACTTTCTCCAGTCTAGAGGTAAGGTCTTGAAGTTCTGATTCTGTTCCAGCTATCAGATCAATATCATCAGCAAAACGTAGATTACACAGAGGTCGGCCTCCAATCGATATGGTTGATTTATAATCGTAGAGAGCCTCCTGCATAATATGTTCTAGATAAATGTTAAAGAGCACTGGTGACAGGATACATCCCTGGCGAACTCCTACAGTTGTTTTGAAAAAACCTATCGCCTCTACATAATATTAATAAATCATTTCTTACCGCAAAATCAATGAAATAATACACAAGGAATAGATTGACTAGCAATCGTTTGTCCAAATAATGATCGCCGTCTGGTACAGACTGCAAAACACTTGCTTTCAATTCTGCACTTCTGTGGTCAAACTTTCACTTGGTAAAATTATTCTTCAAATGGCGCTCTAGGCTTGTACCCTACCACTATTATCAATCTCTTTGGCCAATGGAAACTGTGCATCCGAAATTAACTCTCTTTTTTGAAAAACCCCACCTTTTGGGTTATCAATACGTTTGCTTGTCTGATCCCTCTATTACTATTTAAAAATACAATTCGCTGGCTAACAAATCTGCAGTTTCCACCTCCCCTTTTCTAACTATTGGTGTACCCAATCAAATCGAGTCAATACTATTTGACTGCAGCGGACAATTTTCAAAACTGAACCATTGTGGGTTATCCGTGTGTCTGCCAGTCTGTCTCAATTCTACGATATCTGGGTTACTTATGGGACGATATTAAATATTAAAACTAATTATTAAACTGCTTGTTCGCATCTATCATTCTATATAAGTTTTATTTTCTTCTTTATCATCGTTTTCACTTTTGTACTTTTCCCTTTTTATTATCATGGGCTCTTTTCACTGTGCTAACATATCAGGGAAAGAAAGGTTCTAAGTCCCGATGAGTTATATATGGTATTATATTAAACAACAGTGCTCTATTGTCAAAATATCTCTTTTATTTACTATCTTTCGTTTTTATGAAGAAATAAATATTCTCAGTCTTACTTTTGCCTCTTGCACAATGCAGTTGAGTCCAAATTTCCAAGTAGACGCGATTTTTTTCTTTTTACAATCCACCACCGTTTTCCCCTCTCTAAGCACGCGATAGGCATCTGTCACGCTTCCGTCAGAAGAAAAGTGAGAGGGTGCGGGCGGGTTAAGATTTGTTTCAAATACTCCGTTGCTGGGGGACTTAGATACAATACAAGTGGCGTAGTTATTTATAGATTTTGGACAGTAGTTTTTTTTTTCCTTTTTACTCTTTCACTCCTATAATCCTTCACTCTTTTGAACTAAACGATGCCTTGGCCGCTTTCCAAGTCATTCTAACATTACCTTTAAAAATTAGGACGGAGCAACTAGAAAGCTTGTACTGTAGGGAAGGGGGGTATTATTAGCAAATCGTCAATACTTTCAAATCCAGCGCGAATCGCTGACAAAAAGTGGTGGCGTTGCCCTAGTCAATTTTTGTCCAATTTAAAAAAAGACCATAGTAGCAGAATCCATAGAATAATATCTTATACATGATTTGAGGAGGGAGGTTCAAACTGACTTTATCACATATATGGTCTTAATTTCTGGCTCTCTCAGCTTGTAGGTCTTAATGCTCATTTCTACCGTTCGTTTACTTAGTTTCTTGAGTGAAGTTGGACAGTTCCTAGGCTGAGCAACTCTTTCAGTTGTTCTTTTGATTGTAAGCAGGTAGTGATCACTTCCAATCTCTGGCCCCCTCCAGACTCTAGCATCCTGGACATATTTGAATGAGCTCCTCCTAACAATGGCATAGTCGATCACTGACTTCTCATTCTTTGTTGGTTCACATTTAGTGTACGCATGTATGCGCTTATGGGGTAACTTTGTGTTTGTAATGATCAGATTCTGCTCACTGCAGAATCTAAGGAGTCGCTTTCCATTGTCATTGAGAGTATCTAATCCATATCTTCCGATAACTCCACCCCATCTAGCATGGTCATTTCCAACTCTGGCATTGAAATCTCCGAGCATGATAATTTCATCTAGGCAGTCATCCACTGTCCTTTGAAGCAGCTCGAAGAAATCCTCTTTGACCTCTGCTCTCTCATCCTCATTTGGCCCGTACACTATGACCAGGTTGACTATGGTTTCTCCTTCTTTTAGTTTTACAACCATAATGCGCTCCGAGACAAAGTTCCATCCCTTGATACTATCTTTTTGGTTTTTGGCCACAATGCAACCCAGGCCCCCTTTAGCTCTTTCAGATGTGGGTACACCACTGTTGAGCAGCGTGTTGCCATTGAGATCCATGACTCCTTGTCCTTTTTTCTTTGTTTCCGTTATAGCCAGGATTTCTAGTTTTGCTTTCCTCATCTCTTCCACCAGCACCTCTTCTTTCCCTTTTATACTTCTTGTGTTCCAAGTTCCTTAAGTCGTAATCCGTAGTCCGTTTCAGTTCGTCGCCTTTAGAATCAGTCCGGTTTTCTCTCTTGTAGTTCTCGTAATCACAAGTTAAAGCAAACAGGTGATTGGCCTGTTGTTCCTTTACATAGTGGAGGGGCTGCCTCCTTACGGCCTCCATGCAGGCCGCCCTCCTCCTTTTTCAGCCGGGTTTGGGACCGGCATAGGCGGAGTTGGTACTTTCAAACACCTATTTAAATGGGTAATGATATCCCCAGTCACTTCTTCTTCTTCTTCGATCCTTAACCACCGACCGTCAAAGCAGTCAGTGGCCATCACGCCTAGTGGCGTCTTGTAGGGCAACAACAAATTGATTCCACTTTGCACGGTCGGTGGCCATCCTTCGTACAGTGCCCCAACTCTGGTTCATTCTTTGCATCTCAGCCTCCACAGTCCTCCGCCAAGTTGTTTTTGGTCGGCCTCTCTTTCGCTTTCCTTCAGGGGTCCAAAGCATAGCTGTTCTTGTGATGGCATCGGGGTCTCTTCTGAGGACATGACCAACCCAGCTCCAGCGTCTGCCAGCTATGATGGTATGCATGTCCTCTTGCTTGCTACGAGTAAGCAGATCTTGGTTGGTGATGCTATTCGGCCAAAAGATTCGGTGGATTTTTCTTAGGCATGTTGTGTGAAAAGAGGACAATTTTGACATTTCCTTCTCTGTGACTCTCCAGCATTCCGCACCATAGAGAAGCACAGAAAGCACGCAACTCTGGTATAATCTTAATTTTGTGCTTGTGCTGTATTGGGAGGACTTCCAGATGTTATTTAGGCTAAAGAAGACAATCCCCAGAGCTATGCCAGTGGGAGTTTTACTCCTGGTAGGTTCAACCAAGCTGGACTGGTCTGTGTGCGTAGGGGTCAGACAAAAGCTGGTACCCTGGTCCTCCAGGTTGGGGGTTTTAGCATAGGGCTGACACCCCTGTCTATGTAAAAAAAATAATGAAGTTACGGAAACAACATCAAATGAACAAACTTTGCTGCGGGATGGACATTCGGAGTCTGTGGCTCGTATGACTGTCAGTGGTGAAAGCCGAAAGGAAGCCACTGACATGAAAACGGATGTCCTGACCGCAAAACAGGATACAAGAATAGGATTTTGGAATGTCAGGACAATGTACGAGACCAGTCACTTACTCCATTTATTTATCCTAATCCTAACCCTAACTGCTACGAAACAAGACATAACTACACATATTCACTGCGGAGCAAAAACCCACGAGTAATAGGAAATTACCTATTTGTTTGTTTTTCTAACCTTTTTTTATGAACATAAACCAGGTTGCATTTTAAGAAAATAATAATGGAATGCTATTATTTACAGGATGCTTTTTTTTTAATACAATTTTTTTTGTAACAAATGAATTACCCACTTTTCAAAATTAAACTCCTCAATAGAAGAGTTACATTGCCGATGCAACAGAAGAGTTGTAAATTCGTGTTTTGAAACCGGACAACTGCAGAACATGTGTAAAGTGTAGTTACGGTAACTACCTCAGTTGTGATTTCGTTATAAGGGTTACAGAAAAACGTCAATAATTTATTTGTAACCTGGTTTCCAATATCTTCGGCATGACAAATTCAGTTACATCGTTTCAACTTGTCTGTCTACAAAAGACACATGATTCAATACAACTTCCGGACGGAGAAACAGTCGTCATCGGTCGCAGTCCGCAGACGAAAATTACAGATCCCCGGTGTTCAAGAACACAGCTTGAACTAACAGCAGATTGGAAGCATCGAACTGTTAGCGTAAGGCAGAAGGGGTCAAACCCATCAGCAATCGATGGGAAAGACATTGGCCCTAATTGTGTAGCTACCATGGGTATTGATTCAACCCTTTTCATCCTGTCTAGTCTATATCCACACCGGCTTATGTTTCAATCATCCCAAGACGGCAGTACAGATAAACAAGCTAATAATTCGCATGTAGGTCGGTCAGAGAAACGAAACTTAGGGGAAAATGAACAGAAAATAATCTCACGGAGCTCAAGCTCGTCAAAAAAAGTGCAGTCTTCCGACAAGAAGGAAAAAACTGAAAAAGAGAAGACATTTTCCAGGAAAGAAACTGACACTCATACAGAAGATAGTAAGGTGAATTCATTTTCAAAGAACAATAAGGCAAGCTCATCTACTAAGCGTCCAAGTACAGATTCTCATGAACAACAACCCATCAAGAAAAAAATGAAGACCGGGCATAGTGTACATTCTAATGGAGGTCATGTTGAATCTCATGTATCTTCGAAACATCTTAGCCCTGATACTCATGCTAAAGAAGGTAATCCTGAAAGTATATCCAAATCTAAAATCACAGGCAGAGCTTATGGAAGTAAAGATGTTGCAGAACTTAATGGTGATGACGATCAACACTTAGCAAGTGTTGAAGCAAGACTGAATAAAATTAAGCAAGATGCATTGAATGAAAAGGCAAAATTTGGGGACAAGACCAACCACAAGAGCACGGACAGATCTTCAACTCAAGGATCATCAGCTTCTCCACAGACATCATCCAACATTAAAACTTCACACTCTCACAAGAAAGCAGTGTCATCTTCTTCATCACCTGAATCACATCAAGCATCATGGGATTATCATGTGGACCATTATGTGTTTACTTCAAAAGGAGTTGTGCCGAGTCATAAAATTGCAGGATTTGACCTTGATGGAACAATAATTGGGACCAAATCTGGGAAAACTTTTCCAGTTGATGCAGATGACTGGAAAATTTATATGCCAGAAATTTTTAAAGAACTTAAAAATTTACATTCAAACAAGTTCAAGATAGTTTTCTTTACTAACCAACTTGGTGTGGCCAGAGGCAAAACAAAGATAGAGGACTTAATGAAAAAAATTGAAAATGTTGTAGCAAAATTGCAGGTTCCTATTCAAGTGTTCATAGCCACTCATGAAGGCAGATACAGAAAACCTATGACTGGCATGTGGGAAAAACTTGTCAGTCACTACAACGGTAAAGTGGAGGTTGATCTTGCATCTAGTTTTTATGTAGGAGATGCAGCAGGAAGACAAGCTAACTGGGCCCCAAAGAAAAAGAAAGACTTCTCTTGTAGTGATCGTCTATTTGCCTTGAATATTGGTATAGCTTTTAAAACACCAGAAGAATTTTTCCAGCATCAGAAGCCAACATCTTTATTTAAAATGCCTGAATTTGATCCAAGAAATCTGAGCTCTAATGCAAAGTTGCTGTCTGGAGATAGCAAGCTTACATCTGACTCTAAAGAGGCTGTCATACTTGTTGGATTTCCAGCTAGCGGGAAGTCTCACTTTGCAACAAATGAGCTTGCTCCAAAAGGATACAAGGTAATTAGTAGAGATACTCTTGGCTCATGGAAGAAATGTGTCAAACGGGCAGAAGAAGCTTTAGTTAACTCCAGTGTAGTGATAGACAACACAAACTTATCCAAAGACGAACGGGCAAGATATATTCAGTCCGCTAAAAAAGCTCGTGTTTCGTGTCGATGTTTTGTGTTTACCACAACTCTTGAGCACTGCAGACACAATGAAAGGTATAGACAGATGACCAATGAGTCTCATGAAAAGATAAATGAAATGATCTTCAATCAGATTAAAAAGAAATTTGAAGAGCCCAGCATGACTGAAGGTTTCACAGAGATTGTCAATGTTAATTTTGTGCCGCATTTCTCTTCAGACAAGGAAGAAGCAGACTATAGGAAGTTTGTACTTGAGAAATAACAACACATTTGTTATTCCTAATACAGCAAGGGTGTTGGTGACATTTTGTAGAAGAATGGATTCATATTTCAGGTAAAGACTCATCTTCAAATATAGAACAAGATTAAACCAACCTGACAGCAACCACGGAAAGAATAGGAACAAGACTACCCCTTTCTCATCTAATACTACAAAGCAACCACATCAGAACCAGCAACTGAAGAAAAACTATCTCCATTACCAACTCAGATGTCAGATCTAAAAGCCATCTTGAACTTTGGTTTCTGAATGCCTGCGCTGTGTGACTATTTCTCTTCATTCTAAACAGTAGTGCGCAGATCAAGCAAGTTTAAAAAAACCTGTAGCTATGCTACATGGACAAATTCTAGTGACACTGGATAAGTTATAGCATTTATGTGTAAAATGATATATTTATAATTAAATCATTCTTACACCCCCACACAGTTTCTAGGAGTCTGTGAAGGAGCAGAAAATAAATAGAACCACTGTTCTCTCTGCCAGGCATGTCTTAAGAGGTGACTTAGATGAAGTTGTGCATATGGTTGGAATTTTCATCATATAAAACAAATTGCTACAGTACCACCAAATCAAGATGTGCAGTGGTACAGACTTCTTGCAGGGGTGTCACCTGCAGTGGTGATTATTTCATGCTCTTTAAGCAGCATAATATTGAGAAATAAAATAATAGTAGTAGCTCCCTTCAGTTATAACTGAATGTGGGAATGTTCCCCTGAGGTGATAGCCCCCAGTTGTTTTGTTTTTTTTTTGCCTGATGTTCCTTTCAGTGTGTTCTTATCTCTTATGCTTGTTGTGATAGCTTCTTCTTTTTGCAGAATCTGAGGTGGTGCCATAGGGAGCATCACCTCTTGGTGCGATCGACAGCTTCATCCTCCCAGGTTGCTTGATTTATGTCCAAAGCCTTCATGTCTCTCTTACACACATGTATGAACCTCAGCTGCAGTCGCCTGGCTATTCTTTTGCCAGTTGCTCTTAGAGAAATAAGATAATGAACTCTTTCCATATAGTTCACAGCAAACAGTTATGGCTACATGTATACTTCAATTTTTGTTAGCAAAAACATGCTTGTTTACAATGTATTAGAAGTATCTCTAATCTTAAGTAAGAGTGGCCAGGTATACACTGAAAATAATCAAGGAAATTATTAACTGAAAAATTTAAAGGAAGATATTTTAAACTGATAGTCTATTAGTGTTTTGCGTAGTTTTTATTACTATGGTTCAGATGCATAGTGAACAAGCAGTTGGATGAAGAGTGAATGCCATTGAAATGTGGATTTACTGACAAGTGGACAAGTTAATGATGTAAGTGGAAAATAAGCATTAGGAATTTGAACAGAAGTAGTTGTCTCGAGTGTGCATCAGTGCACAGTAAATGTTGATCATCCATTTTAGTCACTGTAATCAGAGCCGGTCTAGAGCATTTGGCGCTTGGGGCGAGTGGTTTGACATGCGCCTCCCTCCCACATTTTTGGGCCACAAAAGTTAATTAAACTTCACTGGAAAGAAGATTTGTAAATATAATTGCAGATCAGTTTTAGAAAATTATTAGTCTACTTCAAATAAAAAAAACACGATAACTGAAATCAGAATGTTAAAAATATGTCACACTTTGGTTTTAGTGTTTTCTTATAAAGGATTGTGTCACAGTTGAAGAAGACTCAGCTTCTTAACTAATAATTCCTCTTTTTTTTCCTCGCCTGCTCCAGCACTTCCTTTCCTCAAGCACCATGAGCAATCGCCCTACGCTAAGGGTACTGTACCTTTTGTTATGGATGCTGGGGACTGTACCTTTTTGTTATTGATACTGTTTGCTGTACCTATTTGTTATGAATGCTGGTTAATGTACCTGCTTGTTATGGGTGCTGGGGACTGTATCTTTTTGTTATTGATGCCATTTGCTGTACCTATTTGTTATGGATGCTGGTTAATGTACCTGCTTGTTATGGATGCTGGTTAATGTACCTGCTTGTTATGGATACTGGTTAATGTGCCTGCTTGTTATGGGTGCTGGGGACTGTACCTTTTTGTTATTGATGCCATTTGCTGTACCTATTTGTTATGGATGCTGGTTAATGTACCTGCTTGTTATGGATACTGGTTACTGTACCTTTTTATTATGGATGCTGGGGACTGTACCTGTTTTCTTCTTGATTCTCTTCTTTTCCACTCTCCTTTCTCTTCTCACTTTTCCTCTCACAGCCTTTCTTACCACAGTCCTCCCTTATCTGACAAGGTAAAGAAACAATATATGACTACTGCACCCTCGGGCACGATATATAAGGTTGTTCTTGTTGCTGCCACTGTCATCATGTAACAAAAAATGTTACAGAAACCATCACTGCAAGAGACTGCAGTGTGAAGGTGGTGCTGGCTTCCTTAAGGGGGCCGGCTGTTGTGATGGTCACATGCTCCATAATGAGGGAAATTATGATGATGAATTATAATTTTTTTTATGTGGGTACTCGTCGTATTGGCAGAGTTGCTAAAGCGCTGGTCTCTCGTGGCAAAGGTACCAGGTTCAAAAACTTGGTGATGTCATGTTCCAGTCTGCCCGGCTGTATGGGTACCTGACTCTGTTATCGAGTTAGGGAAGGCGAAGGCAACAAGGAAAGGAACAGGTCAAACCCCTTCCCAGCTGGACCTGGTATGATGAAGTGGAACCAGCAGGTAGGTTTCAGCAATTCTTTCATGTGCTCTTGCCGCAGTGGATTCTGTAGGAGTTTGTTTTACATGATAAAGTTGCCAGCTCCATGCACCACCACTTGTTAGTCACCTCTTGCGACATGCCTAAGGAAGCAGTAGTTCACTGCTCTCCCTGCCGTCTCGAAGACCCCTAGAAACTACATGGGACACGGACCTCTTCTCTATGACTAAATTCTTGCCCTAAGATTCAAACTTATTGGTGAATATCAGCTGATCTCTAAACTTTTGGGCTGTTTAAAACAAAAACAAACAAAGAATCAATAATAAAGAAAAACGTATGCTTCTCATACAAGAATGTTTATTTTCAGCACCTCCACCATCATGCATTACTTACAACTGCATAGACTACCACACTACCCATACATCACCTGTTGGGAAATTAGGTTTTATTTATTTATTGGCTGTTGCTGCTTTAATTCCTGACTGGGTTATTCTGTGTGTTTTCTTTTGCTAAGTAAAGTAGAAAATGCTTTCTTATCTACCTTGAAATATTCATGTTGTCTTTGCCCAGCGAGCTTGAAACATGTTTCAAAAATATGAAAATTAGCTTTTGTTCCATAAGCATTAATGTTTATTTTGTTCTCCTGATTAAACGAGACTGTAAACCCATCAAAACAAATTTTGGGAGAAGAAATAAAGCCTGTACCTTAAAGTGTTCGCATCTGCAGCACATTTAGAAGACTGAGAAGTGGGAATGGATAGTTAGAGTTTAATTTAGCTAATTACGTAAAAGCTCTTTAATCACATTTTTTTATATAAATGTGCTGTTATCTTTAAGATTTTGCCTTGGTAGCCTGTGTCCAGAATATATACTTACTTACTTACTTAGTCATTCCCCTTCTACCGTGAGGTGTAGAGGTTTGGAAGAGAGAGCGCCAGACTATTCTATCGGCTGTCTTCCTCCTGGCCTGGTTCCATTCTAGTCCTCGGTCCTTCAAAGATTGTCTAATGTTGTCCTCCCAGCGGACTCTGGGTCGTCCTCGGGGTCTGGATCCTTGGCTCTTTGTTTCCCATGCTTGTCGTGGTAGCCGATCTTCTCGCATTCTGCAGACATGGCCAAACCATCTTAGTTGGGACTGTTCTACTTGGGTCTGTAGGGGGTGGCATTTTAGGCCTTGACGTATCGTCTGGTTGCGTACCATGTCTCTTCTTGTTACTTCAACCACCTTCCTCAGATACCTCATTTCTGAGGTTTGGATCTGGCTTTTATGGGTTGTAGTCATTGCCCATGACTCGCATCCATATGTCAAGACTGGGACATAGGTGGAGCGGTATACAGCCATCTTCGTTTTCTTACCAACCTCTCTCTTGCTGAGGAATCCTCGATTTATGGCCTGAAAAAGTCTCCCAGCCGCTGCTTTTCGAATGGCAAACTCTTCTTTGATGCCTCCCTTTCGGTCTATAATAGCTCCGAGGTATTTAAAGTGGTCGACCTGCTCCAGGACCTGTTCTCCCAGCTTAATCTGATGTCTTCTTTCTTCTCGTGATATCACCATGGGTTTTGTTTTAGAGCTGCTTATGACCATCCCTCTCTTCTCCAGCTCTTCCTTCCAGACTTGCAGGTTGGATTGGAGATGTGCCTCTGATTTAGCAATCAGGGCAACATCATCAGCAAATGCCAGCTCTGAAATATAGACCTGTCTCATCTTCCAGTACCACACTGAATACTTTCTTGTTCTCTCCTTACATGCCTTGATGACATCGTCCATAAGGAGTATGAAGAGGTAAGGTGATAGGATATCACCTTGTCTTACACCAGTGGTGGTCCTGAACTCTTCTGACTTATGGTTTGCTGTCCTCACATAATTTCTGCAAGACTTGTAGAAGCTCTGTATAGCATGAATCAGAGGTGCTGGAATATTCTTCCTTGCCAAACAGTCCCAAAGTTTGCTCCAAGGGACCCTGTCAAACGCCTTTTCCAGATCTATGGATTCTAGAGTAGATTTTTCCAGGGACACTGAGAAGGGATATGCCTCTATGGTTTCCACACTGTCGATTGTCACCCTTTTTGAAAATTGGTGTTATGATGGCGATCTCCCAATCCTTTGGTATGGTCTTGTTGCACCATGCTGCCTGTAGGACCCTTAAGAGTAACAGGTCGCCTGATGCTCCCATGTACTTAACCATTTCTGGTGTTATACCATCATGCCCTGCTGCTTTGCCCATCTTGATTTTCTCCAGTGCTGCCTTCAGTTCTTCCATCTTTATGTCATCTTCATCACCATTGGTTTCCTCTTCTGTGCTAGTGGTTATCGTTTCTGATGTTTGACCTTGCTCACCATCAAGGAGTTCTGAGAAATATTCTTTCCATCTTTCCATTACTTCCTTCGGGGCAGTAAGCAATTTGCCTTGCTTGTCCTTTATAAATTTGAGAGGGCATTGTTTTTCCTTCCTCATGTTCTTTAGGGTCTTATAGAACAATTTCTGGTTTTCTTGTGCATCTTTTTCTAGCTTTTCTCCAAATTCTTCCCAGGACTTCTGTTTTGCTGCTAGAACTTTGTTCTTTACTTCTGTTCTGAGTGTCACATATTCTCTATATTTTTCCATTTGTCCTGTTGTGTTTTTAGCTCCTAAGTATTGTTTTCATGCCATTTTCTTCTCTCTTATTTTCTCTTTGACTTCCTCTGTCCACCAAGGTGTCCTCTTTCTCTGGTTCCCAAGTCGGACTTCACCACATGCTTCTGCAGCAGCTGTCTTTATGATATTCTTGAATTTAATCCAGAGGGTTTCCAAGTCATCAGGTTGTTCTTCTGTGTTGCTCACCGCTGCAGCAATAAGCCCCTGATATCTGGTCTTAATTTCTGGCTCTCTCAGCTTGTAGGTCCTAATGCTCATTTCTCCTGCTCGTTTACTTGGTTTCTTGCGTGATGTTGAGCAGTTCCTAGGCTGAGCAACTCTTTCAGTTGTTCGTTTGATTGTTAGCAGGTAGTGATCACTTCCAATCTCTGGCCCCCTCCAGACTCTTGCATCTCGGACATATTTGAATGAGCTTCTCCGAACAATGGCATAGTCGATCACTGACTTCTCATTCTTTGTTGGTTCACATCTAGTGTATGCATGTATGCGCTTATGGGGGAACTTTGTGTTTGTAATGATCAGATTCTGCTCACTGCAGAATCTAAGGAGTCGCTTTCCATTGTCATTGAGAGTATCTTCTCCATATCTTCCGATAACTCCACCCCATCTAGCATGGTCATTTCCAACTCTGGCATTAAAATCTCCGAGCATGATAACTTCATCTAGGCAGTCATCCACTGTCCTTTGAAGCAGCTCAAAGAATTCCTCCTTGACCTCTGCTCTCTCATCCTCATTTGGCCCATACACTATGACCAGGTTGACTATGGTTTCTCCTTCTTTTAGTTTCACAACCATAATGCGCTCTGAGACAAAGTTCACCCCTTGATACTATCTTTTTGATTTTGGGCCACAATGCAACCCACACCCCCTTTAGCTCTTTCGGATATGGGTACACCACTGTAGAGCAGCGTGTTGCCATTAAGATCCATGACTCCTTGTCCTTTTTTCTTTGTTTCCGTTATAGCCAGGATTTCTAGTTTTGCTTTCCTCATCTCTTCCACCAGCTCCTCTTCCTTCCCATTTATACTTCTTGTGTTCCATGTTCCATAAGTCGTAGTCCGTTCCAGTTCGTCGCCTTTAGAATCAGTCCGGTTTTCTCTCTTGTGTTACTCGTAATCGTGGTTTAAAGCAAACAGGTGATTGGCCTGTTGTGCCTTTGCATGGTGGAGGGGCTGCCTCCTTACGGCCTCCATGCAGGCCGCCCTCCTCCTTTTTCATCCGGGCTTGGGACCGGCATAGGCGGAGTTCAGAATATATACTACTGGACAAAAGTTAAGGGCCGCAATTCAGTTTAGACAAAGTTTATATAATTCTTCCTGAGCAGGGTTGATTTTCCAAATGTCCAGTAGCTTGAAATCTCTCAAGAAGTCTCTGAATGAGTTTTTGCAGCAACAATGGGAATTTTCACGTGCGGGTTAAAGTGACCCAGTTTTTGGACATTTAAAAAAAAATTAACATAGTGCACACAGAAGTGTATACACATTTCTGAGCTCAGTTTTAATGACATTTTCACTTATCTTTACAGTTTGCCAATCAATTATATAAACCTTGTCTAAACTGAATGGCGGCCCTTAACTTTTGTCCAGTAGCATATATTTTAAAATTGTGTAGGTTCATCCCTCGCATGAGTGCAACATATTGTTGACCATAAGAAAACACTGCCTCTAGTAAGTGTACACCTAAATGATAAAATTTGTCTTGTGCTTGTTGATTTTCATAACAAAAGCTAAAATCACGGGAAACTGGCGACATCTCATGATGACAGGAAGCCAGTTACCATTTTTTTGTAAACTGATGTGCAGAATGAAAACTCATCCACCCTAATTACTGCCTGTGAGGATTTTCTATATTTAAAATATAAAAAATGCATTTCTCTGCCTTTAATTTTTGCTGAATGTTAAAGTTAAAAAAAAAAACAAACATGAAAAGGTATTGAGTGGCTATTTTATTATAAAACGAAACTATCAAACTTCTCCATCATTTCTTGATGGGTTATTTGTGAAGACATCTGTGAAATCCAAATAAAATAGATTATTTGCCTATAAGTGGGATGATTATAATGGTTACTCAAGATAACATTCACTGAAAACACAGTACAATGCGCACCATTTCCGTATTTTCCTGAAAAGCTGGAGTGAATATTTCTAACACACTATACAGCACCATTTTCTTCTTTAGTTCTTGGCTGCTGATTGACAAAGTAATCAGTGACAATCAGGCCTGGTGGCATCTTGTAGGGCAGCAAACTGTCTCCACTATACTCAGTTGGCAGCCATCTTTCATGCTTTGCATCTCTGCCTCCACAGTTGTCTGCCAGGCAGTTTTTGACTGGCCTTGCTTTTTTTTTCCTTCTTGAGTCCATAGCAAGGCAGTTCTGGTGATGGTGTCAGGGTCTCTTAAAGGATGTGGCTAACCGAGTTCCATCGTCTACCTGCTACAATGATGCGCCTGTCTTTTAGTTGGCCCAGAGTTAACATTTCTTGGTAAGTGACTGTGTTCGGCCAGAAAATTGGAAGAATTTATTTTAAGCAGGTTGTGTGGAAAGAGGATAGTTTGGACATTTCCTTTTCTGTTACTCTCCAGCATTCTGCACCGTACAGAAGTACAGAAATTACGCAACTCTGTATTTTAAATTTAGTGTTTGTACTGAACTGGGAAGATTTCCAGATGTTGTTTAGATACAACACCATGAGAGAATTAAAACGCACGCAGTAGTTCTTTTAATGGGTGATCGATTTATATTTTACAGTTCAGTTTACACCTATTCCATATTTTCTCAAAAAGCTAATGCAATTTTTTTCATAGGTTACAAACTTTCATTAAGAAAACTAATAATGGATCGGGTTGATAACACAATATACCTGTTTATTTGACAGTACATTTTTTTAACTCTGTGTTCATACTGTTAACAGTGATGAAAACAGCATTTTTTGCAATAAATTAATGTAACGTTATATGTCATTATTTGAATGTAGATAGTTATTAATCACTTCAATGTTTTTTTTTCCAAAACTAATTTGTATTGTCCTTGTATGTTATCTCATGTTGCCTGCTTTCATTGTTTGCTTAATGGTGGGGGTTAAGAGCCTTTTTTTTTCATGTGAAAATGTGTTATATTTGTAAGCTGTGCTTAGAAATATAAACAGCATCTCCAAAGGAGATGGAAGGTTAAATTAACAGTTACCAAGAAATGGCTGCTACTGTAGAAATAGAAAATATCAGTTTTTTCTGTTCCTTGTTTGTCTGTTTCATTTGATGCTATTTTCTTAGTAGATTGCCTTGTAAGAGTGAGAAAGTAAAGGGGAAAATGAATTTTATTTATTTATCTTTTCAGTAATTATCACTGGCCTGTTTAAGTTGTTTTTAAATACTGAATGAAAAGTGGAAATTGTATGAAATGTGACTTAAGAGGGAAGAATAATATTGTTTGTGAACTGTAGGAAGATGGAAGTAGATTACTGATTCATTTGTCTGAACTTGAAGAGAAGCAGTGTTTTGGTTAGTCTGGCCTTGTGCGTACAGTATTAAGTAGAGATTGCACTGGTGTGATGACTCATATCTGGACTATAAAAGAGAGTGGATTTTTGTGTAGCTGTAAGTGAGAGAGAATTACAGATTGACTCTTGTGTGGGTATGAGTGAGTGAGAGAGAGAGAGAGAATGGTTTATTAACACTTGTTTATGAAGTGTAAGTAAACATCTGGTACATTGCCATTTGAATGTATGAGCTGTGAGAGATAAAAAGGAGGATGAAAGTATACAATGTATTATTCTTGCATATATATACTGTTAAGAATACATAAGGTTAATGCAGACTCATTCTTATGGAAAGTAAGAGAAGTGAAATGTTATTCTGTTTGTCACGCTGTCTATGAGAGAAGACAAAAAGTGGGGGGGGGGGGGGGAGTGAATAAGACTACTGCACCCTCAGACATGTCCATAAGGTGACTAATATGGGGCTGGCAACCTCATCAGGTGAAACAAATTGTCACAGAAACCACTGCTGCTAGAGCATGCGAATGTTTGGGGCAGGCTTCCTGCAAGGGGACCAGCTTCAATGGTTGCTTCATAACCAGAAATGCATGCACCCCCTGGAAGTGCATACCCACTATCAAAGGGTGCGAGACATACCAAGTATTTTAGACGTTGAATTATCATAAACACTGTATAATACACAAAACTCAAATGTACAAAACAGAACAGTGAAAACAGGAATTAAACCCAAACCTTAGTCACAGCTTGTAAATAACGCTTTCTCAAAACATAACTTTATCCTTTTTTTTCTCATTATTTGCAAGCTAGAGGATAAAAGAGAGCGAGGCCTCTTAAGATTCTGTAAATTAGTGCAAGGTGTCTTAAGATGCAGTAAAGGGGTACGAGGCTTCTTAAGATGCAGTAAAGGGGTACGAGGCTTCTTAAGATGCAGTAAAGGGGTGCGAGACTTCTTAAGATGCAGTAAAGGGGTACGAGGCTTCTTAAGATGCAGTAAAGGGGTACGAGGCTTCTTAAGATGCTGTAAAGGGGTGCGAGACTTCTTAAAATGCTGTAAAGGGGTGCAGGGCTTCTTATGATGCTGTAAGTGTAAAGGAGTGTGGGGATTCTTGCGATGCTGTAAAGGGGTGCTAGGTTGTTAGTATCAGTAGCAATTGCAGCAGTATTATATTATTAGTACAAATGTTCAGTAGTCATGGTAGTAGTAATATTAGTATCTGTGTATTAGTAGCAGCAGTGTTGGTGGTTGTAGTAGTAGTAGCAGCAGTGTTGGTAATAATAGTAATAATATTGCTAGCAGTGATATTGATGGTAGTTGTAGTAGCCAGTGGTTATGAATATCAGGGAAAGGAGTAGTATTAGTAAACGTGAATCCAATACCATAATTCCCACCGTAAGTACGTCGGTCGGTCACATCATGCACACCGTCATTTGCGCACTTTTCTATTTTCGAGAGAGTACATTAACTTTCAACCACAGCTAAGGAGTACAACTGTGGTTGAAAGTTAGACAATAATTGTATTGTTTCCTTATATGTACTCTCCTGAAAATAGAAATGTACGCAAATGACGGTGTGCATGAACAGTTTGATTATGGAAAGAAGCCAACAACACAATTGATAAACAGTACACGAACTGGAGACAGGAAGGTGCGGAGATGCAGATTATATCAACAGGCAATCAAGATACTCTTCTGTCCAGTTTCATTCGGGAAACGGATTTAACTCATCATTTTCTTAAAAATAACCTTAAAATGTAAGTTTTTGATTGTTTCTTCAAGACAAAATTTTAATTTAAAGTATTGCAGACTTATTATTATGGATCAAAATGATAAGATGGCTGCAATTAAAAACCTGTCAGTTTTGACGGGCTATTGCTAGTTTATTAGCAATCGTAATAAAAGTACTGGTAGCAGTGATTGTAGTGTCAGATGATGTTTTTTTTTTTGACAGTAGTAGTAATAGTACTGGTACCAGTGATAGTAGTAACAGTTATAGTTGGAATGTTAGTAGCGCGACTGGCAATAGTATTAGTAGCAGTGACAGTAGTTATTAGTAGGTGCATCTATTAGTAGTAGTAGTAGTAAAAAAGGTAAAGGAACCCGTTACACGCCCATTGAGGCATATTGGGAATATGGTGTTAGGCCCATATTATCTTGACCGTCGGCATCACGCCGGTCGCCTTAACCTTCCCAGAAGTTGCTCTGGTACCCATTTGGGGCTGGGTCGACCCAGGAGCCGTTTGTGGCCTAAAAAATTCCCGCCTCACCTGGGGATCGAACCATAGACCACTGCGCTATGAAGCCAGTGCACTAACCACTATGCTACCACGGCTCCCAGTAGTAGTAGTACTAGTAGTAATACTATTGGTAGCAATGATAGTAGCAGTATCACTACTGGTTACTGTTGATATTATTGTTCAGAAGCACCATCATTGCGCTTCAGTCAAACACCTAGGTGCTCAGTCTCCCACAGCAAATGTTGAAGGGCATAAATAATGATTGCTCCTGAAGTGTGTTGGTTTTATTCAAGCCAGATGCATCCGTATATATGTCCACCCCATACGAATATTACGTTTGATGCCAAATTCAATCAGTCTTAGCTTCGTTGATTCATAGATTGCAGTGTTGTTCTCTGACTGAGTTCAACACAATAAATGCCATGGTTAATGGATTTTCAAACGGCCACCTTAGAGCTACAATAGTTGCCTCTATCTCCATTCTCAGGCTGGAGGTTGTGTCGAGTAAGCTCCACTCTGTTCAGCGACAACCCTGTCCTTTACTTGAGGCTAGAAACTTCATCCACAATTGCATTAACATCCTAGCATGATCATTTATCAATTTATTAATTTCAAGTTTTACTTTCATAGCCGAAACTTTGCCACAGGAGGCAAGCGCAACATGAAAATTTGATGGTAATGAATGAAGCCAATCAAATACTTCAGAATGCCTTCCTATAATTCCATACTGGACTTGCTCGCAAACGTTGTCATTTTTTCTAGAGCTTAAGAGTAATACTTCGCAAACTAAATCAGCGATTCAAAAGTTCTGACATAGAAAGTCTAATCTCTTTGCAACATACCTGACACATGGGGATTAGATTGATGAAAGAAGGAGGAAAGTTACCCCAACCTGACACATGCCGAACTTACGAAAGACCAAGAGTTGTATCAGTGTGACATAATTTTGTTCGCTCTCTTTTCCTCCCCTGCAGTATTGATCTACTTTTATTGTGCATAATAATTATGTGCGCTATTCGATTGTTGGCACATTCTATTTTCCTCCCTCCGACAGTATTTGGTATTTTCGTGTCAATGTTTACACTTCTTCCATTCATACAAATCATGTTTTCCTGCCCATCCTTGCGAAGATGAATTACAGGTAAACCTAGATTGGCGACCAGTCCTTGTTTGCATAAGGAGTGGCGGTCAATTATCAATCTGATGGCATATTACAGACACACGTGAGACGGCGGAGATGCGGTAATAAACTTCTGGAGAGGCTTGTCATAAGCAAGATAAATGTAAGAAGGTGTAGTGGTAATCATTACCAAAAATTGACAGAAATATTAATTCCATATACGGAGAGTGACCGTTTGAATTTTACAAACGCATGAGTCATGCAGAAAAGTCCATGAGGAAAGTTATCATAACATGCACTTTCGAATGCTATTGGCTTAGCAGTTTAGAGGCTAATATACATTCTCGTTGATTAGAAGTTTTGTCGGAGGCGCCAGGTGTGAGCGTAGGCAGGAAAACTGCAATATAACTTGGAACATGTTAGACATACAACACTGCATTCCAGAGTGGTCAAAAGTAAACAGCTCAGACTAGAGCCAGGAAAGAATAGAAGTAAGGATTCTAACTTATAGGACCGGACGTCTTGGAGCACCTTTTGAACACTACAACAAGGACACTATACAATTTAATACGGAAACCGGACTCATGCAGGACCTACTCACAAAGTCAAAGAGGGATTCTGTAATAGAAATAATACCCCAGACGTGTTCCAGGCATCTGCACCAAGTTGCCGAGACTAATCAACTGAGCAAGAAGCCTATGATCCCAGTATTGGGGTAAGTTGTAACATTTTTATACTTTGAATTTGACATGTTTGCTGATGGTTATACAGGTCCTTAAGAGGCGCAACCTCATAACGTGAAAATATTCATGAACTACCACAGGAAAGCGCTGGTGATTGCTTCATGTGGGTTCGCACAGGAAACCAAAAGCAGAGGTAACCCCAGACTCAAAGTGGAGCAGGGAGTGGAAGATGATGCCATCATATGCAATGCCGGATTTACATATGGACTGAGCGGGCTGCAGCCCAGGGCCTCATACTCTGGGGGGGGGGGGCGCCTCCTGCCAACAAATTTAAAAATTCACCATTAATTTTATTCCATTTGTAATGATTAAAAAAAAAAATCAAGGGCGTACCTAAGCCAAAAATGTGTAAGCACAAATCCAAAATTCAGGAATACATTAATGGAAGTGACGAAAGTACACATTCTTGATTCTACGCTATAGGCATAGTTGCTAGTAACATTAAACATGTATGACTGGATAACAGTTACACAAATACGCACTTACTGTTTAGTAAAGTTTGTGGAGGCTTTAACCTTTTGCTTTTCAATTTAGCGAAAAGGAGAAACTGCGGCCATTTCTTGCCAGCTTCGCCAAAATGCGAATATATTATAGACCTAAGTTAAATTCCGAAATAAAAACATAAACATTAGTAGAGCTTAGAGTAATGGCCCGTGTATTTTGAAATCAAGTGAGGATTCTTTTATACCATTGTGAATCACAATAATATTTAATTTTGACTTTTGTGTTAAAAATAATGAGTAAGTGATATGAAAGTGGTGCTAGTAAACGAAAGCGACAAAAAGAACAGAAGGAAATACTGAAGCATTTAAAGCCAATCACGTCATATGGCTTTTACAGCAGGCAGAAACCGCCCTCCATAACCTCTCAGATACAGAACATTCATGTTTACAAACAGAAGAAAATAAAATAGATTACACTGAGCAGTCTGATGAACAACCAGTTTATATACAGAACACAGCCTCTCAAGAACTTCAAGGAGAACAGTTGTCAGTAACTACAAATACGGAAACTTCTGGAGAAAGTGACAATGACCTGAGAAGCCCTATAGCCAAAGAATTAACACAAGGCGCTGAAGGAACATCCCACGAGATAGTTACATTAAAAGAAGCAGTCCAAGCTCATTACCATCTTAAAGACTATGAACAAGCAAATAAACTCAGCGAAAACCCTGGATTTGCAGACACAAAAATACCAACTGTTCATATTACTAGTGATTTTAGAGATAATAATGACGTAGGTTTATGGACGACATTGAATAACGAGGAAATATCATTCTGGATTCTGGAGTGTCAGCATTGGGATCAGCCTTTTACCAATTCGAAGCGAACATACAAAAACCAAGCCTGGTTCTTTTCTAAGAATTTATTCCATTAAAGTAAATGGAGAAACCTACCCTCGAGAATGGTTAGTGTATTCTCCCACAAAAGGAAAAGTCTACTGTTCTGTGTGCAACTTTTCTCTAACCAAATTACCTCAACTACAGCTTTAGCCTCTACTGAATTCGATGATTGGCATTACGCTTATCATGTTCAAACCCACGAAAACTCTAAAAATCATATGAACGCCATGCTAAAATACTTAACAAGAAAGTGTGGTCAAACGTTAAACATCAAAAACTCGAAGAGCAAATCAAAGCAGAGCAGGATTACTGGCGGCACGTACTTCAGCAAGTTATTGCAGTGATCTCCCTTTTGGCAGAACGTAACTTGGCATTTAGAGGAGATGATGAAACATTTGGTTCTCCCGACAATGGTAACTTTCTTGGATTGTTTGAATTAATTGCCAAATTTGAGCACTTCCTGCGTGCTCACATAAATCAGTATGGAAGTAAAGGCTGTGGTCAGCCATCGTACTTATCCAAAACCGTGCGCGTGTGCGTGCGTGGAAACTCATAGAATTTTTCAGATTTTATTCAGTAATATATAAATAATTTTATATCAGATAGGCACAGTTCTCCACGACATAGTGTTGTGAACATTGATTTTCAGGTGTGACAAATATCAAAGACCAGAAAAGCGAAAGCCTTCTTTGTGTTGACTTTGTTTGTCTCAAATAAGACATAATATAAATTAGAATACCCTACAAAAACAAGCTCACATCTTTCACTGAATTTGTATATTTTATTTTAGATTGTCTGGATGCTTCATGACTCACGGAATTTCTCCCCTTGCTCTGTAGTGATGGTCAAACAGTGGCCAAACTTCAGAGTATCTACTGAGGGTCTTCAAAGCTATCTACCTTTAGCTCAAGACTACACTTGGAATTAGTGAGAATTGAAGAATGATGAAGTATTCAAGCACTACAGCCATTAGGATCCAGGCCGTGTAAACTTATCAGACCTTCTATGAGGAGAAAGAATGTTGCTCGTTTTGATGAGCCCCCAACTGATTTAACTCAGTAAAATATTACTTCAATAGCTCTGGTTTTATGTATTTACAATGAGTGTGTCCTACGGGTGCAGTTCACTCAAAAATGATTAAATCAACTATAAATTTGTATATTTACAGACACAGAATTTAATCATCAATTATAGTTAGCAATGTAAAAAAAAAAGGGGGGGGGGGGGTGTGACATATTAAATATTTATTTAAAGACTCATCACAGGTGATGGTTGAAAAGTTTAGGGAATTTGTTTAAAGAGTTCACTTGGTAGCTCTTATGTGGGTACCTAGCTGCCAGTAAGATGTCGGTTATCTTCTGATCCAGCCGCTGTTGGTTCTTTGCAGGGTGTAGACTGGTTCTCTCTCGTCACTGGTCAAGTTTTTGTAGCTGTAACTCGTCCCTCATATTATCATTAGGTAATTGCGAAGATGGTCCAGCGTCTTCAAGACCTGCCTGATGTAGGTGTCTAGCTTTGACTGAAGGCCACTTATACCACACTTGTTCCACAGAATAGTACCACCAACTGGTACCACTGACTATTATCATGAAATGAGAGAGAAACAAATTTCCCTCCTGTGTATTGGGTCTCCTGGAACAAAAATCAAGTGTCCCTCCCTATCTTTCCACCATTCCAACTGCCTCAGAACTTTACCCTTTCTGAGTATTATTGTTAATCCCAGTGAGCGGAAAACACCCATTGCATTTCTATAGAACATGTTTACATATACATATGCACTGGTGAAAATGTTAATATAATAATTATGTACATTATTTCTGTCATCTTCAACTCCCTGCTCCATATGGAACTTGGGACTACCTCTGCTTTTGGTTCTCTATGAGAAACCCGCATGAAGCAGTCACCAGCTCTTGCAGTGGTCGATCATGAAACCATCATTCTATATGCTGAGGTTGCCAGCCTCGAATGAACTTGGACATCCACCAGCAATTTTCACATGTTAATATTGCAAAACATAGAATGATAAAATGTACAACTTACCACAAATATCTTTTGGGCTCATAGAAATAATTTCGGCAACTTGGCACTGGTATACACACAATTTGGTGCCTTACATTTTATAGCTGTTCTTGGGTAATTTTGGGTTGCTGATTCCAAAAATGTAATCAGATTTTTTCTATCAGCTCTAGTTTTTGAGATAACTAAGAATGACCATATTAGTAGGGCAATTGTTGTGTACAATCCTAGAGTTAGGTGCTATCAGTGGCATTTTGACTTTAGTCTGCATTCATATTATATGTAATTTATTATTATTATTTATTATTATTCCTTTGACCATCGACCGACTAAGCAGTCTACGGCCATAACACCTTGCGGCGTCATAGGGCAACAAGAAATCGTCCGTTGTTCCGTCACACCTAAAGGCGTATATTGGTACAACAGACTTTTAATTGTTGTTTCTGTGATCAATGTGACAAGCAAGCGGTAGATCAATCCGCTGTGCCCCGAACTTGCCCTCATGTGTACTCTACCCCCGTCGCTGTAAAACCATTTCGCCATGCCTCCCAGACGCCCGTCCAGCCAAAATCCATTCGGGACCGAAGGTCTTCGAAAAAGGGCAATCTGGCATAGGCACAGTTCTTATTCACTGCCTCTACTGCGCTGGGAGGACCCGGCAACCGGGACCACACACAGCCTTGAGAGGACAAAGATCGCCTTAAAGGGATTATATGTAATTACTGTGCATATATTACCAAAAATGTAATAAAACTTTATCACTAGCACTTGTTTAGTCAACACGCAAAAAGGATCTTTTCGAGGACTTCCTGGAATGTGATATGCCCGGACAGTCACGCTTAAGGGTCCAACAGTAATCCGCCATCATGTGGGCATCCCAAAGTCCCTGGTATCTCTCTTCCATTGTTTTTATATCTTGGTGAAATCTTTCACCTTGCTCCTCACTAAAGTCGCCAAGATTCTCCGGAAATAAATGTAAATTGTTTTTTTTTTTTTTCCGTACGCCCGCTAATACTCGAGGCGAAATCTCAGGTTATTTTTAATGTCTAACCTGACATTGATTTTTACGTGAGTATCCTATTTTCTTGTACAGAGACAAGTGTCCCTCGCCATTCAGGCAGATACTCGCCGTTTTCGGAGGTGTAAATTGTTATGGAGGTAGTCCAATTTTATGCTCATGTTGCATCCAAGTTCACAAAAACTCGACAGCATGTTTCCAACTAATTCAGAATAATTGTCTGCTTTAAAGTTACCCAGAAAGTTGTGCACAACTAAAACAAATGATGACCAGGCTGTGGACTCTGTTTTGTTCATGGAATCAATAAAATTTGGATCGTTTATTAACTTTCTAATTTGAGGTCCATCAAAAATTCCAGCTTTAAGTTTGTCAATGCTCAATTCTGGAAACTTTCTGCATAAGTAATTAAAACAGGTACCATCTTTGTTCAGTGCCTTAACAAATTGCTTCATCAAGCCAAGCTTTATATGTAATGGTGGCAGTAGAACTCTTTTTCGATCAATGAGAGGCTTATTGACAATATTTTTTTCTCCAACTTTAAATTCATCCCTCAACGGCCACTGTTTCTTTGTCCAGTGCATATCTTTTGCCCTGCTATCCCACAAACATATAAAGCATGGATATTTGGTGAATCCCATTTGCTAGCCAAGCAAGAAGTTCATTTTAAGATCTACACAAACCATCCAGTTATGTTCTAAATACTTCAATTTTTCCAGAACTATGCTTATTGCAGCATACTCCTCCTTGATGATAGGAAACTCTTTACAGAGCGATACAACAGGAAGCAATCTGATCATCAGAAGGAGTCCCCCCCCCCCAGTCCGACAAGTGTTTCGGCCCTACATATTCCTTTACATTCTAAGGGGGGAGGGCCCACTTGGGTCATGACTCCCAAGCGTCTCAGCCTCCTGTTGTCTTGTATCGAAAATGAACCCATTTCACTTATGGTAGCAACTCCAATCCACAACTCCGCCAGCCGTGGAGGCAATTGTGAAAGTAACAAAGAGAAGACAAACTATTCCGTTCGCTCCGTAGCACATCACAACTACGGACACACACTGAGTCACCTGCGCGAAGCCGACGAGACTTGACACTGCGCGCTCGCCACTGAAATTCTTCGTGACACCCCTTATAGTATACATCGCCTGTCGCCTCTCAGCCACAGCCCTTTCACCAGTACGCCTAAAAACTCAGCGTATTGTGGACTTAGAAAAATTCCTGGTGTTTTCTGTACCGCAGCGTTTATTGTCACGATTTCCATTGCCCATTGCGGTTGTTCCACAGCCAGCCTGATGCCTTTTCGGCAGTTTCACTAAGCCTCTTCAGTGCCCTTGTTCTCGACTGTCCCTTCAGCCCCAACAGTTTCAATAGATCATACACTGATGCAGCCACAAGCCCTCTTGCGCCCACTATTGTAGTAGAATGAGCAATTGGAATTGAGCCATATTTGTTTCCATTGTGTAAGAGAACACCCTTCAAACTTCTTTTAGAGCTGTCAATGAAAAGTCGCCACTCATCTGGTGTATAACTTACACCCATTTTGTTAACAAGACTTCCTACATTAGTACAAAACACAAGGTTGTTTTCTTTACAAAAGAATGGAATAAAACCTTGCTCTCTGCTGCGATAAAATGTAACCTTTGTTTCAGCAGTCAGTAATTTTTTTTCTTTCAATCTTGAAGCCAACAGTTCTGAAGATTCCTTGGAGAGATATAGATCTCGGATTAGATCATTTAGTTCAAGCTGGTCGAAGCGTTGAGCATCTGAAAAATCATCTTCGAAATCACTATCACTGTCACTTGTCGTTCCACATGCCACTGCTGTCTCATCTTCTAGCAGGGAATCCGAAATCTGACTGAAAGTTGGAATTGGTATGTCATCTCCGTGTGGAACAGGTCGCCTAGCAGAATCTAAATCTGGATATTTCCACTTTTTGTGATTTATCCCATTAATTCCCTTAATATTCACAACACAGAAATAACAGTCATCATAGTGGTTCTTGGGCTCTCTCCAAACCATTGGAATTCCAAATTTTAAAATTTTTCTTTTCCCACAAGTCCACTGTCGCAGGTGTTCACACATGTTTTGCAAACAATATGAGGAGCCCAAGACTTGTCATGGTCACCTAGTTTTACTTTAAAGTAAGCAAAGTATGCCTTTTTCACAAAAACAGTAATATGCTTCCTATGTTCTTCTTTGAAAGTGTACTCTCCACAAATATAACAAAATAAATGCGATGAAAGAAAACATGCTCTTCTTGAAGATTATGCCATTCTCTGTTAGAAGTGTAATAAAATAAGTAGCATACTAACATGCATGCAGTGGCTTAAAATCTAAAAAAGGCAATTCTGGGAAGATTCTTGGAAAACTGAAACTGAGAGTAAACAAGCAGTTTTCTTTTGTAAAGGACTAGACAGCAATAGTTTTTTTTAACATAGCCTTATATAGAAAATATTGTAATAATACAGGGTGACCAAAAAAAAAAAAACCGGGCCCGCGCGCGCACAAACAGTGCGCGCGCGGGCCCGTTTTTTTTTGGGTCACCCTGTATTAATGAAATACAAAAATGTCTGTATCTCAAAAACTAGAGCTGTTACAGACAAGTAAATGTGATATTTGGATTGAGCAGGCCTCATTTATGTACAATCAAGAGTAAAATGTTTGGCACCAAAAAAAATTTTTTTTTGTAGGGCTGTGTAATCTATCACCAGATTGATATTGTCCATCACGTTCACGCAACAACCCGGCCAGACAGAAAACATTATCACCGATAAGACAACTGACCGTGGCCATCCTAACGTTGTTTACATATTTACATACTCGTAAACAACCTTTCACTCTACATATCCAGGAGTCACTATGGGTTCAAACGAAATTCAGTGATTAGAATCATCAGTAAAGATGGTCGATGAAGCCCAGACATGGAAAGAATTGAAGGAGGCGATTGTAAACAATATATGTCGCCCATCATTTGCAACGCAAAATGAGAGGTAGATCAATAATGTGGGGTAGAAGTGGAACAGGGGAAAAGAGAACGTAAATTCTGTCACAGTGATCATTGTTTAAATAGTCGTGTTTTATGTTATGACTAAAGCACTGATAGGAGTTGATTTAAGTATTCATTAACAATAAAAAATTCTGTGTGGAGCGCAAATTTATTTATTCTGAAAGTGTTGCCCAGAGAAACACGTATTACATCATTATTCGTGTCTTAATCTTTAACAAGATTGTCACCTTCCGACATCCCAGTGAAATCAGGCGTGTGTTTGGCCACGTCATGTTTGCGAACTGATGCCTTATCCCAAAATATGGTCTGTCATCTATATTTGAACCCCTGAGCAACCTGGTTTGTGTCAATCATCTGCAGCCCGTGTCCCCATATGAAAGGTTGTTATCTACCTTCGCCAACAAAAAGTCTGGGTTTTTGCCCCATGCCGTCTGGGGTAACACAGATCACTCTGTTATCTCTCAATCGTGTGTCTGGTGGAACAATAGAAATCTCACAACATTTAGGCTCTCAATTCGTCTGGTCAGCGATTAATCACACAAACACGTTGACGTGGCTGCAAAACAGGTCAAGCGGCCCGGTAACGTATGGTGAGTGACGAAGTAGGACAAGATATAATAAGATAACCTTGGTTGATGAGAGCGAAAAATTACGATAAGGAGCGGGTGAGAAAAAAGAAAACAAAGAGCACAGAAGAACGTTAAAGGAGGTCACAGAAACATGTAACGATCGAATACTTGACTGGTCACATAGTGGTAGTGATCGCAGCAGCAGTAGTGGAATAGTAGTTGTAGTAGTGAAACGTTTTAATAGCAGTAACAGTATTTTAGTAGTAGTAGTAGTAATAGTAGCAGCATTAGTAACAGTAATAATGGTAATTATAGTATTGGTAGCAGTGATATTAATATTAGTGGAATAGTGGTTGCAGTAGTGATAAGTAGTTGTAGCATTAGTAACAGTAATTGCTGTTGCTAGTATCAGTAACAGTTACAGTAGTATTATACAGTAGTGTATATATATTGTATAATTAGTACAAATGTTCAGTAGTCATGGTAGTAGTAATATTAGTATCTGTGTATTAGTAGCAGCGGTGGTGGTGGTTGTAGTAGTAGTAGCAGCAGTGTTGGTAATATAATAGTAATTATATTGCTAGCAGTGATATTGATGGTAGTAGTAGTAGCCAGTAGTTATGAATAGCGGGGAAAGGAGTAGTATTGGTAAACGCAAATTTAATAGTAATAAAAGTACTGGTAGCAGTAGTGGTGGTTATAGTTGTAACGATAGTAGCACGACTAGTAATACTGTAGTATTAGTAGCAGTGATAAGTGCAGTGACAATAGTTATTAGTAGAAGTGTGTCTATTAGTAGTAGTTGTAATAATATTGGTAGCAGTGAAAGTAGTAATGGTAGTAACATTGCTATTTGTTACTGTTGTTATTATTGTTCAGAAGCACCATCATTGCTCTTCAATCAAACCCCAAAGTGCTCAGTCTCCCACAGCAAATGTTGAAGGGCATGAATAATGATTGCTCCTGTAGTGTGCTGGTTTTATTCAAGCCGGATGCATCCTTTCATACGTCCACCCCTACTAATATTACGTTTGATGCCAAATTCAGTCTTAGCTTCGTTGATTCATCGACTGCACTGCCGTTTTCTGACAGGTGATCGTTGATTGTCTGGAGTATTTCTCCCTTATCTGAATCCAGCGCCCCCACTATGGATACTCTCGAAACTTGTCTGTCGGCTCTCTTATTACCGCGTATCAGGACTGTAGATCCACACCAGCTCCTGAAGATTTGAGGTTCCTTTCTATTCAACACCACACATTTTGGATCCTATGAAGCAATGACGGAGTCCGACACAATAAATGCCCTAGTTCAGAGGTTTTCAAACTGTGCGTCGCGGCTCCCAGGGGCGTCGCGGCCCTCGGCTAAGGGCGTCGCGGTGGCTTGGGAAAGTCATTAATATCTTTTTGGGTACAATTGCTTATATATAATATATAGAATAGAGAGGAGCCGCGGTGATTTATGCACAGGTCAAGGGAGCCGCGGACCAAAAAAGTTTGAAAACCTCTGCCCTAGTTAATGGAGTTTCAAACATCCACTTTAGAGCTGCAGTAGTTGCCTCTATCTCCTTTCTCAGGCTGCACGTTGTGTCATGTAAGCACAGCGCTGTTCGGTGATAATCCTGCCTTTTACTCAAGGCTAGAAGCTCCATCTACAATGGCATTGCCATGCCCAGCATAATCAATTATCAATTTATTAATTTCCATTAAGGCCTAGAGGATATTGTACATTGTAAATTGTCACGGTTATTTCCACTACACTAACGGTTACAGGTTAAGACCTCGTTAATCGCTTCTCGGCCTTTTGGCTAAGATCAAAATGTCTTAGCCAGGGCCGAGATCACATAAATTTTACACAATAAAGTCATAGACTAGGGTTCCCATAATGTTTTGTTTAAAAACCGGGACATTCCCAAATTTTTACCTAAAAAACCCGGGACATTTCGAAAAAAAAAACGGGACATGTTAAAAATTACGGTAAAGCACAAATAAATCTATTATATATTATTATATGTTGCACTTAAAATAAGATACTGGTATAAAAATACACACATTAACTAACACAACTTCCACTTTAAAAAAGAATTCTAAATTACAAACATACTTAATTAGAAAAATCGCACCTTTAAAAAATACACAATAGTCAAGTTTATATTTCGGATTCATTAGAATATTTATCAGATTTATGGGCACGTTCAAGAAGTTTTTTTTTTCTTCTAATATCTGGACATAGAACTCAGCACAAAAGAAATCCTTAAAATGGGTCTTTATAATGGCAAGCTTTCACTCTCAATTTTAAGTCTGTTTTTTTCGTCTGTCCAAAGCGCATTTATTAATGAAAAAACACGTTCAAAAACTGCATTGGATCCTGGCAGTGCCAAACAAAAACTAACTAGGCATTTCAGGTTCTCAGCATTTATATCCTGCTTTGTAAAATGAGCAAATATCTCACACCATTTTTCACTAACACTTTGATCCTTCAGTTCACTCCACACATCAAATTTGCTTTCACAATAATTTTTCACACATGCAAACTCATCAAATAAGTCCTGTTCATTCCCAGCAAAATTTGATGACACTGTCTTTATGAATATGTAGCTTTCTTGGATGTTCTTCCAAGTCACAGACTCCTTTCCCTTCAAATTGATCCAATCCATAGACTGAAGAGGCGTAAGAAATGAAGTACACCACTCCTGAATATATTCAACGCAGGTGTCATAGAAATCTACTGCATAGCTTTGAAACTTTTCAACTGTTATGTGTCCTTCTTTTTCTAATTCTTGCAACTGATTTCTCCCAGTAGTGGTAAGAAACTTTTCTGCCTTCCTCTAGTTATGCACCGCCGTGTGATAAGCGAAGGTTGCTTCCTGTGCTGCCAATGATAACTGTTTTTCCATTTCCTTTTCACTCTGGGTGTTCGCATTTAAGAAATTACTTATACTGCTGTTGGAAGCTTTACTTTCAACAGCACCTTTACGTTTTTTCGTTTTCACGTGGTTGACTACGTCTGACCGACCACCATGTGAAATGCAAAATTTAGAGCTGCATAAAGTACATTCCACATTTTCATCTACACCTTTAATGAAGGGAAATTATCTTGTATTGTTATCATTTATACTGCACTTACGTTTCGGCATTATGCGAATGAAAAATGATAAAAAAAATACTGTATAATAATTCTAATACGCATTAAATCATTTGGTAGATGCTCACTGAACACTGTTTTGGTCGACTTTCAAATTTTTGTTCGAGATTCAAACCGAGGGTCCACTGTAACCAGAAATTGATAAAGTAACCCTACTAAAACACGGAATAAAATCCGTTACCCAAAGATTTTTTTTCCAAGAAGGACTTTTAAAAAGCGGGACATTTGGAATAAATTCGGGACACCGGGACATTTTATCAAAAAACGGGACTGTCCCGGGAAAACGGGACTGTCCCGGGAAAAACGGGACGAATGGGAACCCTATCATAGACCTCACTTTACACCCCAAAAGGGGTTTATAGTTATTTAAAAAAAAAAATTGTTAATGATTCTACGATTGCACGTAAACTCAATTGTACAGTGGCTGCATATCCACTGTCACAATAGCTACTTAAAACTACCACTAGAATATCCCATTTCCTTGAGAAGAAAATGTATCAATCATGACCCATTAGCTCCCCATAGAACAAAATATATGTTCTAGTACGGTGGTTATCAACCTTTTTTTTTTTTTGCTCATGGCTCTCCTTCTGAGCCTCTCTTACCTCTGTGACCCCTCTCATAGTTACTGTTAGCTGGGAAAAAAGGTATTTTACCATCTTACTATGACCCCTCTCATAGTTACTGTTAGCTGGGGGAAAAGGTATTTTACCATTTTACTGTGACCCCTCTCATAGTTACTGTTAGCTGGGAAAAAAAGGTATTTTACCATCTTACTGTGGCCCATCTCATAGTTACTGTTAGCTGGGGAAAAAGGTATTTTACCATCTTACTGTGACCCCTCTCATAGTTACTGTTAGCTGGAAAAAAAGGTATTTTACCATCTTACTGTGACCCCTCTCATAGTTACTGTTAGCTGGGGGAAAAAGGTATTTTACCATCTTACTGTGGCTCCTCTCATAGTTACTGTTAGCTGGGGAAAAAGGTATTTTACCATTTTACTGTGGCCCCTTTCATAGTTACTGTTAGCTGGGAAAAAAAGGTATTTTACTATCTTACTGTGGCCCCTCTCATAGTTACTGTTAGCTGGGAAAAAAGGTATTTTACCATCTTACTGTGGCCCCTCTCATAGTTACTGTTAGCTGGGAAAAAAGGTATTTTACCATGTTACTGTGGCCCTTCTCATAGTTACTGTTAGTTGGGAAAAAATGTATTTTACTATCTTACTGTCTTCTTCTTCTTCCGTCCTTAGCCACCGACCGTCAAAGCAGTCAGTGGCCATTACGCCTAGTGGCGTCTTAGGGAAACAGCAGATAGGTTTTCTTTGCCATTGTTTCCCATCACGCCTATTGGCGTCTTTAGGGCAACGGCAAATCAATCCATCTGCTGTTGTTTCCGTAATCGAAGTGACTGGCAAACGGGTGATCAGCCCGTTGGTTATCTTACTGTGGCCCCTCTCATATTTACTGTTAGCTGGGAAAAACGGTATTTTACCATCTTACTGTGGCCCCTCTCATAGTTACTGTTAACTGGGGGAAAAGGTATTTTACCATCTTACTGTGGCCCCTCTCAGTTACTGTTAACTGGGAAAAAAGGTATTTTACCATCTTACTGTGGCCCCTCTCATAGTTACTGTTAGCTGGGGGAAAAGGTATTTTACCATCTTACTGTGGCCCTCTCATAGTTACTGTTAGCTGGGAAAAAAGATATTTTACCATCTTACTGTGACCTTTCTCATAGTTACTGTTAGCTGGGAAAAAAGGTCTTTTACCATCTTACTGTGGCCCTCTCATAGTTACTGTTAGCTGGGAAAAAGGTATTTTACCATCTTACTGTGACCCTTCTCATAGTTACTGTTAGCTGGGGAAAAAAGGTATTTTACCATCTTACTGTGACCCTTCTCATAGTTACTGTTAGCTGGGGGAAAAGGTATTTTACCATCTTACTATGGCTCCTCTCATAGTTACTGTTAGCTGGGGAAAAAGGTATTTTACCATCTTACTGTGGCCCCTCTCATAGTTACTGTTAGCTGGGGAAAAAGGTATTTTACCATCTTACTGTGGCACCTCTCATAGTTACTGTTACCTGGGAAAAAAGGTATTTTACCATCTTACTGTGGCCCATCTCATAGTTACTGTTAGCTGGGAAAAAAGGTATTTTACCATCTTACTGTGGCCCCTCTCATAGTTATTGTTAGCTGGGGAAAAAAGGTATTTTACCATCTTACTGTGGCCCCTCTCATAGTTACTGTTAGCTGGGAAAAAAGGTATTTTACCATCTTACTGTAGCCCCTCTCATAGTTACTGTTAGCTGGGAAAAAAGGTATTTTACCATCTTACTGTGGCCCCTCTCATAGTTACTGTTAGCTGGGAAAAAATGTATTTTACCATCTTACTGTGGCCCCAATGACTGGTTAGAGCGCTGGTCTTTCGTGGCAAAGGTGCTGAGTTCGATTCACGGTTTTGACATGCTTCAGTCTTCTTCTTCTTCTTTCGTCCTTAGCCACCAACCATCAAAGCAGTCAGTGGCCATTACGCCTAGTGGCGTCTTAGGGCAACAGCAGATAGGTTTTCTTTGCCATTGTTTCCCATCACGCCTATTGGCGTCTTTAGGGCGACGGCAAATCAATCCATTTGCTGTTGTTTCCGTAATCGAAGTGACTGGCAAACGGGTGATCAGCCCGTTGGTATGCTTCAGTCTACCCAGCTGTAAATGGGTACTTTACTTTGGTACTTGAGTTAAGGAAACAAAAGGTAGTGAGGACTTAGTATAGTGAAGTCTCTAACACTTGTATATGCTACGGGACTACCTTTTACTTTGGCCTCACAGAAATATGGCATGGCCCGGGGGGGGGGGGGAGGGGCATATGACCCATGTTGAGAACTACTGCTCTAGTATTATCATTGACAGCAGAGACATTGTATTCATCAACTTTAAGAACATAACAAATTTTGAATGTTCAAATTCGTTTTTATTTAAAGCAGAGTGAGACATCTAGGAAATATCGACCTAGGTCTGGATACACAGGTAATGAGCAGAAGTTCTGGTTAATAATGAAAGATATTGATGAAGAGATCTACTTTATTGATACTTTATCACCAGTGACAGGTGACATATTACTACTTTTTTGGAAGCATGGTAATTTTAAATTGTTTCAATACTAGCAAACTGATCAACCAATTCTTTTAACTTGGGACAATTAGTTGATGCTGCTTCAACAAATTCTCCCAAAAATCCAGTAAACATATCAAACACAATCACATCTGTTAAAGTAACACTGTCGCCCACCATAAACTTCCCACCATTTTCGTTTAGCAACCGCTGCAGATGAACAAGATATTTTGGGACGTGTTCTTCAGTAATGGTCCTACCAATTTCTGGGTTATTTTTGCCATCATTCTCGTAGTAACTAGTGTAAAAACCCGTCTTAAATGACGGGAATTAAATTCAAAAGCACCAATACCTAACGGCAATTTTACTTATTAAAAAGTATTAAAAAAACCAAAATATTTGTTTTACATCTGATGTTAAAATTCTGAACATGACAGAAGAGCATCTTGATTTTCTTTTGTTTTAATCTGTACTTTTACATTGTTATGATTTCTTGATCGAGACAATGCGACGTACAAATTAAATCATGGATCTCCACATCTTCCTGTCTCCAGTTCATGTACTGTTTATCAGTTGTGTTGTTGACTTGGATCTCCGCATCTTCCTGTCTCCAGTTCATGTGCTGTTTATCAGTTGTGTTGTTGACTTGGATCTCCACATCTTCCTGTCTCCAGTTCATGTACTGTTTATCAGTTGTCTGTTGTTGACTTCTTTCCATACAGTATAATCAAACTGTTCAGTGTCTTCTATCTTTCGTGCCCAGTCTCCTCTTCTTCCCCCGTTCCTGCTGTCACAATATATAACAACATTCTTCTTCTCGTAACACGCCAGAAGAAAGTGAATTGCTTCCCCCTGTTAGTAAGTAAGCTACCCGTGCATCACCACAGTACACGAACTCCGTAGCACCCGCGAGGATCCCAATGTGTGTATACGGGATCACACATTCTATAAATATTTTTGTAACATTCTTAAATAATGAAATTTTACTAATAATGCCCTACTGCAGTATATGTTACGGGACTACCTTTTACTGTAGCCTCACAGAAATATGGCATGGCTGGGGGGGGGGGGGGGGGGGGGAATATGACCCACGTTGAAAACCACTGCTCTAGTATTATCATTGACAGCAGAGACATTGTATTCAATCTTAAATGAAGATAACAACAAATTTTGAATGTTCTCATTCGTATTTGTTTAAAACAGAGTGAGACATCTATGAAATATTGGTCTGGATACACGGGTAATGAGTAGAAGTTCTGGTTAATAATGAAAGATATTGATGAAGAGATCTATTTTATTGATACTTTTTTACCACCAGTGGCAGGTGAAATATTACTACTTTTTGGAAGCATGATAATTTTTTATTTTCTCAATACTAGCAAACCGATCAACCAATTCTTTTAACTTGGGATAATTAGTTGATGCTGCTTCAACAAATTCTCCCAAAAATCCAGTAAACATATCAAACACAATCACATCTGCTAAAGTAACACTGTCGCCCACCATAAACTTCCCACCATTTTCGTTTAGCAATCGCTCCAGATGATCAAGATATTTTGGGACGTGTTCTTCAGTAATGGTCCTACCAATTTCTGGGTTATTTTTGCCATCATTCTCATAGTAGTAATACTGGGCAGCCTGACGCCTGAAGTCAAAAATAAGCTGACCAATCATATCAACCCTTAGGCTTTCCAGATCTGTTTTTCCATAGAAGCCAAATTCCCTTGCTAAGTAAGAAGCAATGGCCATACCCTGAGCAAATTTTTTACCATCAATTTCAAGTACTGGCAATTGTCCAAATGGCATGGTGGGTTTTACCTCGGGCCACTCTGAATAAGTGAACCTCACATCTTCAAATGATTTCCCAGCCAGAGTTAAAATCAGCCTGCTTATTTCTGCTCTTCCTTTTTCATCAAAGTGGTAAAGCTTGATGTCAGAGTTTGCCATTGTGCTGAAAGTGAAAGCAAAGAGATATGACAAACAATTTATCAAGACAGTTTTTGTGACATCGCATTTAATTTATGGCAGTTTAATCAGAGCCATTGTTTAGATAAAGGGGGAATGCCCGCAGAATAAAAAAATTTACTCAAACGATATGGTGAGTGTAAGTAATAAAGGAGACCTGAGTCCTGTGAATAATAAATAAACAAATAAATAAATATAGGTAATTAACAGGTACTCATAGGACAAAAAGTAGGACACTGGACAACAGAAAAGAAATATGTGGTACTCTTACCAGTAATCGAACCGATGACCATTCAAACAGCACCATCGCCTTGCTGTGAAAGTAAATTGTGAAAGAACGCACAGCCAATTTAGCACCCCAAACAAGTGCATCATTGGCTGAGGTCATTCTCACGACAGCCACACAACTACGGTATATAGGTCCCATGAACGACCCAAACAATTTAAAGAAGTAATCACTAATATAACTTTTCTATAAGCAAGTATAGACCAAATAGACTGAAAGGAAGGCGATAGCGGCATTTGGTTGGTCCTCGGTTTGATTCCCGTAAGCCTATCACTTATATTTCTTTTCTGTTGTCTGGTGTCATCCTATATGTCCTACGAGTACCTGTTAATTACCTTTATTTATGTATTTATTTACTTATTTATTTATGGTGAATGTATCTTGTTTGAGTAAATAAACGGCTGAAAAATAATAACAACAACAAGTTATATAACTGCAGCTCTTGTGTAGCCCAAGTCGTCAGCTAATTCACGCTAAGCCTTCCTGTCATGTGACATTCCTTCCATGTATGTGTAGGGCTGCTTTTCCCCTGTTACATCTAGGTTCATTCTTGGTGTATTTTTTTTTGGTTTCCCTCTATTTTTCCTAACCTTGGATGTGTGGAAAGTGGAAACGTCGTGAACATGACCAGCTTATTAATAGAGTTTACCAGTTAAAGGAATGCACACTGACCTAATGCCTAACCCTCCTATTCCAGAGAGTATCAGAGGTCTAGAGTCACGGTAAGAAAAAAATTATCCGATCTTACAAATTCTAGCTATACAATTTTTTTATAGTTATTTTCGCTCGTTTACTGACGTAAATTTTTATCTAAATTAAAACAAACTTTTACAGCTGATAATGATTAACTTCAAAATTAGACATGAAAGTAAATTAACATCAGATAGATTTGCTAAGCGGGTTGAGCGCTTGCCTTTCGCTGCAAAGTTACGGTGAGCCTGGATCAAAACCTGCTACCGTCAAACCCCAGTCTACCAAGCTGTAAATGGATACATGACTTGAGTTAGGGAAAGCAAATGCAGAGAGGAAGGTAACGTCACCCCATCTCATAAAAATCTAGGCCTAGTATAGTGAAGTCTCCAAAACACTTCATTCCTTTCCGGCAGTACTCTGGTATGGGACTGCCTTTGCTCTTTTACCTTAAAGAGCAATTAATCTACATCTATACACTGCAGGTTGGCTGAAATAGATCCCCCAACACATTCTGTCCTTTGTGTTCATAGTACACTTCGATAAACTATTTCCCATTTTTCTTATATTTTCTTTCATATATGTAATTGCTCACACGTGTGTTACTGTGACCGAAAGGGGAGCATATCGTAAAAAGCGACTAAGGAGGGTTTATTATGGGACTGGTTTCCTCCCATCCTGTAAAAAAAAAAAATTGTTAAACCACAAAAACTTCAACAAACATGGGGAAACTTGTGGATAGCATTACAAAGCAGTCCTTGTTCTGTAATCCCCACCGTAAGAGAGGCGGAGGTAGACTAAGAAACATATGGAGAAGAGACTTGGAGACATAAGTGAAAATAATGAAGAAAACATGGAAAGAACGTGAGCTGATGGTACGTGACAGGAGGACTTGGCATGTGTTTGTTGAAGGTCAATGCTCTTTGGGGAGCTAAAAGGTCTTGATTGATTGACATAATTGCCGTTCTATAGTTGTGTTCATATTTGGCATTTGTAACGCTACATTATTACGGTCAGTGACATTTTCAATTGAGCACGTGATTTGATATGGGTAATCGCTATGCCAAGCAGGAAAAAAGGCGCCAGGAGGTGATGCTCCCCTCAGATTGGGCGAGAAGAAGCTCTTACAACAAGTAAAAGAAAAAAGAACACTCCGAGATGAACACCAGGCAAAAATGAGGCTGGAGGCTATCACCTCAAGGGCACATCATCCCCATAGTTAGTTATGACGAGAAGGCTAATTCTACTAATCGCTGGTTTTGTTTGGACTTTCGAAACAGCGAAGTGCAAAATCCACTGTAACATATGTCTATCATAAAATAATGGGCTACAAAGGTAGTCCCATAGCAGATACCAACTTAGGAAAGTAAAGTATTAGTCTTCACTATATCCGGTGTTTTAGCTTTATCACGTGGTGTGACCTGTTCCCTCTTTTATTTTTGTTAAAATGCGAATACTTGGGACTCGACCAGTGTTGCCAAATTGAATTTTGAAAAAGAAACCTAGATGGTACCTTAAAAAACACATAGATACACCTATATTTTGAATTTTGGAATACTTTGGGCTATTTAGGGGCTACTTTGAGCTACTTTGGGTGAAAAACCGAAAGTTGATCTAGATGGTATTCTTGAACTAATGAAGGAAAATGACACCTAGACGGGACCAATAAAACTTAGATCTGTGTGAATCCACCAAGGAGTGGCAACGCTGGACTCGACGTAAGATTTGTTGGAAGACTTGAAGGCAACATTGCCGACTAATCTAACATATGTCCAGACCTCGTGGTTTATTTAAACTGTAAAGGTTGAGGGAGGGTGCCGGTGGTAATCACCGGTAGCCATATGACCTACATTCTTAAGTTCGAATGCCCCATATCATCAGTTGCCATCTCCACAACGAAGGTTGGCTGTAATGGATCTCCAACGTCTTCTGTCTTTTGTCTTGGTGGTGCACTCTGATAGACTCTTTCCTGTCCATCTCTTGATGTTATCTTCCCACTTATAGCGCTGTCTTCCCCTTGCACGTTTGCCTTCACCTCTCCCTTCTGTTATGGTCTTCTGCAAGGTGTTATGCCTTTTTATGTGGCCAAAGTATTTTAGCTGCCGAGCTTTGACCTCCCTCATTAGTTCTCTTTTCATACCTAGATTTTCTAGGACCTCCTTATTTGTTTTCATCTCTTTCCATGAGATACGCCCCATTCTTCTATATATCCACATTTCAAGAGCCTCAATTCTTTCTTCCAAATGCTTATTCATCGTCCATGTTTCTGCACCATACAGAAATGCAGAATATATATAACACTTTATGATTCTCAGTTTTAATTTGTGAGATAACTGTTTGGATGTCAGTATATGTTTCATGTTGTTGAATGTAGCTTTGGCCATTCCTATTCTCTTCTTGATTTCTGTTTCACATCTGCCATCTTCTGTTATTATATGACCAAGATATACATAGCTCTTGACGTGTTCCAGGATTTTCCCATTTACGCTTATCCCCATATGGCATAATTTAAATAAACACAGTTTTTGACCTCGAATCTTCCCAGATGAAAAGTGTTGAATGTCTAGTTTATCGCATCATGTGCTACAAACTAAGCGCTACATAGATTTGACGTGCCTTAGCAAGAGTGTTTGAAAATTTACGGCCAAGTGGATAATTAAAACGTTGGGATCGTTCACATATGTGGTCACGCAGAGATGAAACAAAAAAGAGTGGGTAAAACTTTTGTGACGATAGGACAAGTGAGTGAGGAACTTGTGACATCACATAGACATATGAGTGAGGATCGCTACTTTCATAAAGCCCGAACAAAATAGAATTTTAAAACTCCATCCTAATAGTCTACATTTATCTGTAATAGTTAACAACTCTCTCTTGGACAACGTATAGTTTTCTTATAATCTCAGCTGAAATATGTGATAATTGCTATAATCTTTCACTGGATTGCTTTAAAAAAAATATTACATATTTCATTTTTAATATAATATGAAACACCTTAAAAACCAAATTCGGATTCGAATACTTTCTTTCTTTTCTGTATTTAAAAAAAATTGGGAAAGGAGGAGGGGTTTAAGTTATTTGTGACGTCACATAGGATGAAATGAGACAAGGGGGAGAAGGGGTTAAAATGGCAAAACTTGCTTGACGTCACATGTGGAAACCCCGTTTACAAAGAACGCATTTAACATTTCTTGTCAGTTCTACTGCCCCCCTCCCGGTAAACGAAAAGTAAAGACAAAAACGATGACCTGTAGCACATTTGTGTATGCTATAGCACATCTGTGTATGCTATAGCACATCTGTGTATGCTATAGCACATCTCTATGCTATAGCACATCTCTGTATGCTACAGCACATCTCTGTATGCTACGTCCATATAGCTACAAAACAACATCTATATATAGTAGATGTGCAGATCATATATTCACCCTCAGGAACATTATAGAGCAGTGCTCAGTGCCACGGGATTTTTTTCCCCTTGCTCTGCTGTGATGGTCCAACAGTGGCCAAACTTCAGAGTATCTACTGAGGGTCCTCAAAGGTATCTACCTTTCGCTCAAGATTACTCTTGGCAGAAATGTGAATTGCCCTCCAATAGATCCTCGTTAAAGGGTTTAAAGTGTACTCATTCCAATTACGGGGCCTCGAAAGAGTCCCGTATTGTTATTTTTCGTCACTACCTCCCCGTGCCGGGAGTGGGTAAGTTGCGCGCCTGCTGCCTTCCTTGGATGTGGTAGCCGTTTCTCATGCTCCCTCTCCGGAATCGAACCCTGATTCCCCGTTACCCGTTACAAACATGGTAGGCATGTCACGTACCATCGACATTTGATAGGGCAGACATTTGAAAGATGCGTCGCCGGCACTTGAGGCCATGCGATCAGCACAAAGTTATCCAGAGTCACCAGTGGGAACGCCGCGCCCCGCGAAGGGTAACGACGATTGGTTTTGAACTAATAAAAGCGCTCTTTCCGTGAGGGTCGGAGCTTGGTAAGCATGTATTAGCTCTAGAATTGCCACAGTTATCCAAGTAGGATCGTGTCATCTAAGGAACCTCGACTGATTTAATGAGCCATTCGCGGTTTCACCGTGAGACAGTGTGAACTTAGACATGCATGGCTTAATCTTTGAGACAAGCATATGACTACTGGCAGGATCAACCAGATAACTGTCTGACTGAACAGAGCATTTCGTCGCTCGCGTCGCTCGGGGAGGGGCATTTGTGCAGATGAGGAAGGACATCCCTCGAAACCTTCGGGTATATGAGGCTGGTTCGGAGGTTTTATAGCGAATATGAGTACACATGAGGGCAAGTTCGGGCACAATGGGCTAATCACCTGTTTGCCAAGTCACTTTGATTACATGTCCCACCCATGGGCCTTGTGCACTTGGGTCCCCTCTACACCTCGTTTCACGGGGTAGAAGAGGTTTCGATTATGAGATGAGATGAGATGAGAAATGTGAATTGAAGAATGATGCTTCAGTTCTAGGGAGCCTCATAGGAATTTAAGAAATCAAGCACCACAGCTGATGTTATCAATGACGAAGAATACTCAATTAAGTTTTTTTTTTTTAAAAGAAAGAAAAACAATTCGAAAAGAATTGTAGCTCCGGTGAAAAGAGATGTTGCTCATTTATTCATGCTGATGGTGGGCATTTTGAACATTAAGCTAAATTTATGTTATTGTGAAAAATTACTATCTCTTAGTTTTAAAATGTGATAAAGAAAATTAAAATTGTGTATGTTGTTCGTGAAATGCAACTTTTTAAATGTGTATACGTAATGTTGGAACAACCTGTATATTAAATGAACATGCTCTGGATAAAAAAAAAAATCCTCAAATTCTAGTTACCAAAGTGAACTATAACCATCGCCGCAAGAGCATGCGAATGCTTGGTAAACGCCTCATGCATGGGGACCAGCTACAATGGCAGTTCCGTGCTCAGTATGGAGCGAAAAAGAAAAGATAGATAGATAATGATTGTGTAACATGACTCAAAATTGCAATTAATGTGGGGGGCTTTACTGGTCGATTGAAGCCATTACTTCTCGGTGAGAATGCTAAACAGTTTTAGCTTTCGTTTCGACAGGAAGCTAAACTAAAACACCTTCAGGAAAAAGACCCTCTTTTTTTAAATTCATAGACACGCTTACATAGGTCGTTATATAAAATAAGAACAAGTCGTTAAATAAGATAAGAACATCATCATCATCATATCTGTGTAGCTCGCAGGAGACTTTTGTAAGACAAAGAAAGAATAGGATTACTGCTGCCTCAGGGATGTCGTCGCCTTCTTCTTTGATCATTAGCCGCCGACTGTCAAAACAGTCAGTGGCCATCACGCCTGGTGGCGTCTTGTGGGTTACAACAAGGTAGGGTAGCGCACGGGGAAATAAGATGATATCTGGACATAAGAAGGTGCAGTTTGAAAAAGAGAGCATCCAATATAGAAGAACGACAATAGAGACAGGGAAACTGTCTACTGGGGAAAAAAAAAGTCAGGGGATGGGATGTCCCTATGATGGCACAGTGCATAGCGGTTTAAAAGTAGTGATGGATGTATGAAAGCAATAGTTATAGATGTAGTGAATACAGAAACCATACTCGTACCTCGGCTCTACTTTTCCGTCAGACGGTGAACTTTAAACTTAAACATAATTTATTCTGCCCCATAATTAATTCTGCCACATGCTACATAATTAGCTACGGCCACTTTCTAAACCTGGTAAAGACCCCACACTTTTCAGTAGCTATAGAATTATCACAATGCAGAATGTCTACGGCAAACTACTAGAAAAGATAGCACGAAAATAATGAATCACCTCGAAAATGCACAGATCCTGCCTAATACTGTCGGAAGCTATAGGCCCATGAAAGTAACATGGGGTAATGCTGGAACTTTTGCATATGATGTGTACGAGGGGTTCCAGGGTAAACGAGAAACGGTAGCTGTAGCCATTGACCTAGGATAACAGTGTGAACTTTGAAACATTAATGAACTGTGTAATGGCTTGCGGTGTTAACCCTTGGCTAACAAGATGGATAGCCGCTGCCTTAACTGAGAGATAGTGGCATTTTGCTTGGGAACATGGACATCAGAGCCAATGTGCATTTGCCCGGGACTACCCCATGGTCTCTGCAATCACCGGTGCTGTTTAATATCTATACAGCAAAACTAGCCACCATTCAGCAAAATGGGTTGGAACGAACACTGACTTTTGCTGATGACGCACCCATTTACAGAACTGGCTCTGACCGACAGGAAATGGTTAATAGCATACATGGGACACAACAGGTGGTGTTTAAATGGTGCGCGGAAACTGGCTCCAAAGTCAATCCCAACAAGGGCTGCGCGATGTGGTGCTCCTTAAACAACTCCAATGTGAAAAAAGACCTTCTAGATCAGCGGTTCGCAACCTGTGGTACGCGTGCCCCTGGGGGTACGCGACAGGACGTTCAGGGGTACGCGAAAAAAAAATTGAGTAATGGCGGAAAAAAGATGCATATGTCAACAGTGTAAAAGACAAGTCAAAAGTTGTGAAATTAATTCAACGCTATACTATACAACATGAACTGTGTGAGACAATCTCCGCAGTTTTTCTTGCGCGCCACTGGCGTGCTGTCTGCTTGGACTGGCGTGTGTGAAAATCTAGAATCTAGATATTACACTCAATGGACAGAAAATCGAAAGACAAGAAAAGCTGAAATACCTCGGTCGCGGGCTACCGTATAAGTACCATGTTGATAACATCATACACAAATGCAGGAGAGGTCTAGCAGCCTTTAAAAATAATGACCACGGCGCATCTAGAGCAGAGATTACTATTTCTTCTTTATCATCAGCTAGTTATATCAGTCATTAAGTATGGCCTGTGAATACTCACGCTGTCAGTAACACAATGTGAACGACTAGAATGCATTTGAAATGAAGGGGTGTGTATAGTCTTGGGCTTTACGCGAGATACCCCCATTGTGACAGTGAGGTGCATGCTTGGAGTGCTGTCGATTAAATCCAAATATGCGATGGTTCAAGCAAAAGCCTATATGCGAGTAAACGGACAAACGACACCCCCTGCATGGAAACTGTCAAGGAAATATTGGGTCGATCTCTTTTCCTCTCCGGCAGTATTTAGTTAAATTTTTTGAGTGGACTAAATTGCGTGCTTTTCTGTGGTCGGCACATTTTTTTTTCCTCTATCAAGCAGACATTTGGTATTTTCATATAATCGTACACTCCCTTCAGTGATAATTCATCATGTTTGCTTTAAGCTTCTCGGCTTTGCTAAGATTAGGCACAGGTAATAATCTAGATGAGCCGGTCAGCGACCGAGCGTTGGGTTTACTTAAGGCGCGCTGGGTGATAAATTACCCGTCTGTGGACAGATTACAGACACGTACTTATCAGTCGGAGACACCTGAGCGGAAATGTTGTAAAAGTCCGGGCAGATGTAAGAAGTTATTTGTAAATATGCCAAGAGAGTGATCGGATGTTTTCATTCCGTATTTGTGAGACATGACCTTTGCATTAACGCGCAGAAATTTCGACGTGGAAATAATTTTTGAATTACCCCACAAAACACGCATGTTTGAAATGATTGGCAGACATTCGAAATGAAGGCACAACACCCCTTCCGACTGGAGCCCTGTTTAACATCGTAACAAACAAATGCGGGGAAGACATGCAACATAACCTGACACTTTAGCCAGGTTTGACCACTGTGAAAATTCACTCGCGCCAAGAAGACAACCAGACCGTGCCAGAGTTAAGAATAGCACCAGACTGGACCTTGTTTGAGCATTCTCAGGACTCAAAAGCTCAGGAAAAACTCTTCCATTTTAACATGGAAAACCGGAATCTGAGGGAACTGAAACACAAGTCAAAGTGGGAACGTATTGTTAAAGTAACAACACCCCAGACCAAGTGTAAGAGGCCTCGACAAGTGCCTTTATTTCTCTTAGCCAGCAGTCTGTGAGCCTAAAAATTGCCGTAAGTTGTACATTTTGAATTCAATATTTTTTCATTATTAACGTCAAATAATACGTATTTATTGACATGTGAATATTAATATGTGAAAATTGCTAGTGGATGTCCAAGTCATTTGAGGCTGGCAACAAATAGAATGATGATTTCATGAACCACCACTGCCAGGGCTGGTGACTGCTTCATTGCGAGTTTCTTATAAAGAACCAAAAGCAGAGGTAGACCCAAGTTCCATATGGAGCAGGAAGGGAATGATGAAAGAAATGATGTACATACTTGTTATATTATTAACCTTTTCTTACTTACTTACTTACTTAGTCGTTCCCCTTCTACCGTGAGGTGTAGAGGTTTGGAAGAGAGAGCACCAGACTATCCTATTGGCTGTCTTCCTCCTGGCCTGGTTCCATTCTAGTCCTCGGTCCTTCAAAGATTGTCTAATGTTGTCCTCCCAGCGGACTCTGGGTCGTCCTGGGGGTCTGGATCCCTGGCTCTTTGTTTCCCATGCTTGTTGTGGTAGCCGATCTTCTCCGATTCTGCAGACATGGCCAAACCATCTTAGTTGGGACTGTTCTACTTGGGTCTGCAGGGGGTGGGATTTTAGGCCTTGACGTATCGTCTGGTTGCGGACCATGTCTATTCTTGTTACTTCAACCACCTTCCCAGATACCTCATTTCTGAGGTTTGGATCTGGCTTTTATGGTTTGTAGTCATTGCCCATGACTCGCATCCATATGTCAAGACTGGGACATAGGTGGAGCGGTATACAGCCATTTCCGTTTTCTTACCAACCAGTGTAAATGTAAAACATATTCACTCTAACTGTAATGAAAGTTAACAACCTTTTCATCAGATGTAAATGTAAACATATTCAAACTATATTGTTAAAATTGTCAACCTAAGTTAAACATAAAACTATTCATTTTAAATGTAAAGATAGTTTTTCGCCCACTGGGATTAAGATTAATTCTCAGAGAGGGTAAAAGTTCTGAGATATATGGGATGGTGGAAGAGAAAGAGGGGGCACATAAGTATGTGTCAGGAAACTCAATACTCAGATGGTATTCGTTTCTCTTCTTTTGCCATACTAGTTGGTGGTACCAGTTGAGGGTACTATTTCTGGAACAAGTGAGGGTATAAGTGGCCTGAAGTCGACGTTTGACACCATCATCAGATGCAGGACCAGCTTTGCAGTTACTCCCTGGTTCTACTTGGAACATGCCGCAACTCGTAAATCTTGACCAGGGACGTGAGTGATCCAGTCATCTATCTGCAAGGACTTAAATATCAGCGGGAGCAGAAACAACTATTGGCAGCTAAGTAAAACTTAAAAGCTGCCAAGTGAATTGTCCATTTTCGGAAATCCATTACATCACTTACTTACTTACTTAGTCGTTCCCCTTCTACCGTGAGGTGTAGAGGTTTGGAAGAGAGAGCACCAGGCTGTCCTACTGGCTGTCTTCCTCCTGGCATGGTTCAATTCTAGTCCTTGGTCCTTCAAAGATTGTCTAATGTTGTCCTCCCAGCGGACTCTGGGTCGTCCTGGGGGTCTGGATCCCTGGCTCTTTGTTTCCCATGCTTGTCGTGGTAGCCGATCTTCTCCCATTCTGCAGACATGGCCAAACCATTTCAGTTGGGACTGTTCTACTTGGATCTGCAGGGGTTGGGTTTTTAGGCCTTGACATATTGTCTGGTTGCGAACCATGTCTCTTCTTGTTACTTCAACCACCTTTCTCAGATACCTCATTTCTGAGGTTTGGATCTGGCTTTTGTGGGTTGTAGTCATTGCACATGACTTCCATCCATACGTCAAGACTGGGACATAGGTGGAGCGGTATACAGCCATCTTCGTCTTCTCACCAACTTCTCTTGTCTGAGGAATCCTCGATTTATGGCCTGAAAAAGTCTCCCAGCTGCTGCTCTTTGGGAAGCCAACTCTTCTTTAGGGAGAAGATCAGCTACCACGGCAAGCATGGGAAACTAAGAACCAGGGATCCAGACCTCCAGTACGACCCAAAGTCCGCTGGGAGGACAACATTAGACAATCTTTGAAGGACCAAGGACTAGAATGGAACCAACCCAGGAGGAAGACAGCTGATAGAATACTATGGCGCTTTCTATTACAAACCTCTACACCTTACGGTAGAAGAGGAACAAGTAAGTAAGTAATAACTGTAAAGACATAATTGATTATTAAATTTGTTACTTGCATAAAGACAAATCTAAAGTTTATTTAATCATTTTGCGTGTACTACAACTGCGTAGGCTTAAAAAAAAAAGCTAAAACAACATCTGGAAGTCCCCTCAATACAGCACAAGCACAAAATTAAAATTATATCAGAGCTGTGTGCTCTCTGTGCTTCTCTATGGTGCGGAATGCTGGAGAGTTACAGAGAAGGAAATGTCGAAATTGTCCTCTTTTTACACATGCCTAAGAAAAATTCACCGCATCTCAAAGAATGAACCAGAGTTGGGGCACTGTACGAAGGATGGCCACCGATCGAGCAAAGTGGAATCAATTTGTTGTTGCCCTACAAGACGCCACTAGGCGTGATGGCCACTGACTGCTTTGACGGTCGGTGGTTAAGGATCTAAGAAGAAGAACAACTGTATGTCTCTGGCCATTTCTTAAATACTCTCAAACAGAACTATAAATAATAATAAGAGGAAATTCGCGGAATTAACTCAGCTGGGGGCTTGAACGAGCTAACGAATTATAAGATTACATAATCCTTCACAAAAGTTGACGGCAGAGTGATAACGTTGATATTTAGTTGGATATAATATATGTTGATAAAGTACACCAGAACACTCCTAGGCGGGAAGACAGGCGTCTATCATCATCAGTTGACAAGATCCCTATGGTGTTGCCTGCCCCACTGTAGTGTATGGAATGTCAACTTGACCTACGCAGTGTTGTGTAGACATGGATGGAGTGTATAATGTGCGAATGATGATAAGGGTTCGTGTTGTTGACAAATGTTCTCTTCTCACACTCATGTATGACCGGAAGTCATCGACACCAACGACTGTGTACCTTTTCTAAAGTTTAATTGGACGTACACACTCGACAGCACAGATAGTGACAAATCACAGGTTGCCATAATACATCATAGTACAGTGGACAAATGGTCTTGCAATGTTACATGGGCACTCATGTAGAATAATGGTATAATGGACTGTCAATAGCCAAGCACTCAGTATCGCCCATACATATATCATCTGACGTCACTGACTGAGCACGTCAGCTTGTAAACAATATTTCAGATGACTTCTAAACCTAATCTCGTTTAGCAACGATTCTTCAACATAATGTTCAGCACATATTTTTCCATATAATAATATTGAACCGCTAACAATGGGTTCTCATGTGTAGCAGTGATCTCTGGACTGATCAAGCGATAATACGGGCATCCCTTTTCTCTTCTTGAAAGTCCTACATGTTTTGGTTCCAAGATGGCTCCACTCGTGAACTGTCACTCACGTTTGAATACAGATAATGAATCTGTTCTAAAGTTAGTCATTCATACAACATTTCGTTGCTCTGTAGATTTGGTCATGAACAATAGACTGCATTCTACAGAATATAGTGCTGCTAGGAATCGAAGTCGTTTTTCATCGAGTCAAATATATTCTCTTAAACATTCAAATCGTAATTATCGACAATGGTGGCTTCGATCGAGAGTTCATAAGAGTATCTTTGATTACCTTGGTAGAGGGAATATGAAACTGCCATTCCTTGGCAAGATGAATAAACACTGGGGTAAAGCATACACGATAGGTCTAGACGACTATCACTTTCCCCAAAACCACTGAGATCACTTTTTCAAGGCATCAAGCCGACATAGCAAAACACACACAGTCCCTATCAGGACGAAGCCAAATCACACCACTCAAGCGACACATCCGCCGAATAGCCTTTGACCTCTCTAGAGACAACAGAACATATAGTTCGACTTAGATATGTAAAGATATACAGATATAAGACAGACTTGTCCTACTCAGACAAACAATACACATAAATTCAGGCCATAGATATTCTGAAGCAAGAACAATCTATTATTACCCAAACAACGAATAAATCGCAGTAAAATGTATTTATCCGCGGAGTTCAAGGGAAGTAACTCAATAATGACTTTCCCTTAAGCACTAAAAAATTACCTATGTATAATATTGTAAGATATCAAAGACTGCACGTAACAGTCTTACCACACCCCCCGGGAAAAAAAAAAGGGAACATTTTTTTTTTTTTGAAATACATCTAGGAGCAACGTACAATAGGCTCACAACGCATGAATAATGCGCAGATGAAAATATCAGGAATACCTATAACGCCTAATATGAGGCTAAGTCGACTTATGGAGCGACTGGTGAGAATGTGTCTCATAAACTGAGAGAAATTATTTCTCTACAAGTATATTTTTCCAGGAAGGTGTCATCAAAGTATAATACAATTCTGGCAATTACACAATGCCTAAAAAATTCATATCATCACTACGTATTAGATATCTTAACTTTATGATTTATGAAGTAAAAATCATCAAAGCACAGCGGTGAATAAACATACATGAACCGCTATGTAGTGATACAATCATTATATTATTAAATTACAAATGTGTATCTATCATGATATAGAAAAGGAACTACTATAGAACTAGACATATCAAGAAGTCTAAGCCCTAATAGTTATGTGGAATCATGTGGGCATCTTGACAGAATGTCTGCCATCACATTATCTGATCCCCGAATAGCTCGCACAGAGAAATGAAAAGGTTGAAGAGCAATTGCATATCGAGTAGACCTCGAGCTCTTCAAATTCTTACTCTGTATAGCAGTAAGAGCTTTTTGGTCTGTTTCTACTATGAAATGTGCGCCTAGAAGGAATCTCTGTAGTTTGAGGATCGACCAAACCATAGCTAATAGCTCACGGTCTAAAACCGAATAATTCCTTTCTGCCGCATTAAGTTTTCTGGAAATATACATTACAGGATGCAGAGTTCCAGAGTACTCTTGCATTAGTGCCGCTCCAATCCCAGTGGATGAAGCGTCACTACGAAGAACGAATGTCTTATCTTTAGTGGGTAGCACTAAAATAGGTGGTGTTGAAAACAGTGTTTTAATCTTATCCAGAGAGCATTGGCATTCCTGAGACCAGTGGACCACATTAGGCGAACCTTTCTTTAGAAGTGTTGAGAGAGGTGCCATGATAGAGGATAGATTCTGAATGAATCTGCCATAAAATTGAATAAGACCTAACAGACTTCTCACCTGTTTTTTAGTCTTAGGGATTGAGATGTTAAGTATCTTACTAGTATTATGGTCCTCTGTCTTTAGGAAACCATGACCAACTCGGTGGCCTAGGAAAGAAATTTCGCTAAAACCAATATAGGCTTTAGAGGGTTTCGCTGTCAGGTTGTGCTCACGCAAAGTAGACAGCAATTCATCTAACCCTGAATAGTGATCTTCCCAAGTATCGCTGAAAAGACAGATGTCGTCTAGATATGCAATGACATCTGACCGATAAGATAGGATTCGGCGCATCATGCGTACGAACGTAGCTGGTGCGTTCATAAGACCGAAAGGCATAAAATTCCATTGGAACAAACCTCTAGGTGTTGAAAAAGCCGTGAGAGGTTTGGCGCGTTCAGATAAAGGAACTTGCCAATATCCCTTAGACAAATCAAGTTTAGTGAAAAAATGAGATTTGGAGAGTCGAGTAAGTAGCTCTTCCAGTAAAGGCATAGGTTCGGCATCGAACTTCGTTACTTGATTCAATTTTCGATAGTCAACGCAAAGACGTATGTTATTGTCTTTTTTACGCACAATAACCATCGGCGAAGAATACGCAGAGGTGGATGGTTCGATTATTTTCAAATCTATCATCACATCCAACTCTTTCTCGACCTGTGCTTGGAAATGTATAGGTATAGGATAAGGTCTAACCCTAATAGGAGTATGGTCAGTTAGCACAATGTCATGTTGAATGACATTAGTTTGTCCAGGGATGTCAGTGAGTACATCCTGAAATGTTTGCAACATAGTTGAAACTTGTCGCTGTTCTCCTAGAGACAAATCAGGAGAGACAGTAACGTTCTTCCATGATTCACTGGAATGAAGTGGGATCATTGGAAGAGGAAGATTTACATCTGAAAAACTTGTTTCCTCATCCTGTATCACGGACAGTGATGAGTAATGACCATGTGGTACTGGAGAATTGTCCGTTGCTTGGAAAATGGGTTGCAAATAATCCGGACGTTCATGGAATTCAGTAAGCATATTGATGTGGAAGGTTTTATGCTTCCCATCAATATCGACAATATAGTCGACATCGGAAATTTTCGATATTATATCGTACGGACCTTTCCAAGAAATAAGTAATCTGTTTTCCCTACAAGGTAGTAATACAAATGCTTTGTCACCAGGACAAAGTTGTCGTAAGCATCTCTTCTTATTGGCAAATTGCCTTGCCTTCTGTTTCGCAAATTCAGAAGAAGAAGTTGCTAATTTGCATGCTTCGATAATCTTTTGTCTCAACGCGATGACATATTCGTAGGATGACTTTGTGTCATCGTCAATATTGTCAGATGTTATGAGATCGTGAAGCAACGACATAGGGCCACGCGGACGCGCGCCAAAGACGAGTTCAAAGGGAGAAAATCCCGTATGTTCATTGGGTACCTCTCTGTAAGCGAAGAGGGCCGCAGGTAAAACTCTGTCCCAGTCTTGAGGATGATCCTCAGTTATCTTCCCCAGTAAGTTTTTAAGTGTTCTATTAAGGCGTTCGACCATACCATTAGACATTGGATGGTAGATACTACTTAAAGATCTATCTATCTGCAGGGTAGACATTACTTGAGACATGGTATCTGATATTAGTTGGGTGCCATGGTCTGACAATATCTCTCCGGGGAACCCCAGACGAGAAAATATAAGCCAAAGAGCATCTGCAATATCAGCAGTAGTAATGCTCTTCAGAGGAATAGCCTCTGGCCAACGTGTGCACATATCAACACACGTCAAGATAAACTGATGTCCTCTGGCAGACTTGATCTTAAATGGACCAATAATGTCTATGGCCATTTTTTGAAACGGCCGAATAGGAATGTCCGCCGCCTGAATGGGTGCAGCATGCCGTGGACCTTTGGATTTAACTTCCTGACATACTTTACAAGATTGACAATAAATCCGTATGTCCTTGTTTACCAATGGCCAAAAGAAAGCCGCAAGGACTCTTGACTTAGTACGGGAAAAACCCATGTGTCCAGCACACTGAGAGTCGTGAGCGTGCTGCAAAATTTTAACTCTCAAATTCTTGGGAACCAGGATTTGAGAATGACTTGACGTAATGGAGTCTTGAACCATACGTACAAGTACGCCATTCTTCTTTGTAATCCACGATTTACGACTTGTGTCCTTATTCGGATCACCTTTAGTTGCAAGAATGAAGAATTTCTTCAGAGTGGGATCATCTTCTTGCTGTTTTATAAACGAGTCACGAGAAATTACCAAGGGATTATCTTGGTTATGCACTTCATTATCTTCAGTAGATGAAGTTTGAGGCACATTAAGAGCCTGAGCTCTAGTGACTACAGCGTTAGCAATCTGCATGTTTTGCCTTTCCCAAGTGGAAATTTGTTGCGGAGTGCATTCCTTGACTCCATGAATGCGACCGATGATGAGGTCAGCGATCGGATTCGGAAGAAGACATGCGTGTACATCTCCTGTAAAGAAAGGAGTAGCAATCCTAATGATAGCGGTAGAGTATTTCTCTACTGTGCCGCCAAATGTTACACATTTGACTACTTGTCCAGTGGCACGGGAAGGATCTACGAGTGACTGCCTAACACCAATTGTGGTGCATCCAGAATCAAATAGCACAGAGACTGGATTGTTATTCACTAAACCCTTATGTAAGACAAGAGACCCTCTTCCATCATGCGCGACTGATGCTGGAAGAGCAGGAAGAGGATGGCCACAGCTTAAAGTAGTCACTGTGGTTGGCTCAAATAACGTTTTGCATTGGGGGCACTGAGATGCTCTCCCAAAATCAAAAGCGGCACATGCCATATTACTAGCATCATTATTATCTTTACTCTGTTTATAGGCTTCATGGGACTCTTGTTGTGCAGAGTTTGCCTGAAAATGTGGTTTATGTCTTTTGTATTGAGATCTACCTCGGTTATTATCACCTCTGTAGTTATTGTTACCTCTATTGTAACCCCTATTTGGGTTTGAGTCATAGTACCCTTGGTTACCATTATCATATTCATTATAATGAGTATCTCTGTAATTATGATCTTGTTGACTCCAAGACGGATAACCCTGATAGTTTCTATAATTACTTCCTCTACGGAAATTCCTATAATTATGACCACCCCTGTGTCGAGAGCTATCAGGTCGTCTCCAGTTCTTTGAAGAAGAACCCTGAAATGATTGGTTACCTTGGTTTTGATAACTATTATGGTTACCTTTTTTTCAAATCTGTTTTGAGGTCCCTGAAATCTGTGTGAATAATTGGGATTGTATGGTGTTGCTGAAGCAACTGGCATACTCTCCTTAATCTTAGTGTTGCCAAAAGTCACGTCGGGGTGTGCAGTGACATATTGGGAACAATATTCTTCCATTTCTTTTAGAGATTTAGGTTTACGCTCATGTATAAATTCAAGGAAAGGTTTGTTCACACATGACATAATCTTATCTCTGAGCAACAAATCCATAAGTCCTTCATACGTTTTTTCTGTTTTGGAAAGCTCAATCCAACGATCAACTGTGAGACGTGCCTTTGCAGTGAATTCTGAGAATTCTACCCCCGTCTCAGGTACCATCGTCTTAAATAAAAGGCGATAGCCTTCCTCACTTAGCTGATATTTTTTTATCAAAGCCGCCCTAATGACATCATAATTATCCTTATCTGCTTCTCCTACAAGGCATAATCTAGTCAAAGATTCACCTTTCAAGTTTTCTGATAATTGATTAGCGTATTGTGATTTATCCACATTATGTGTACGACAAGAACGTTCAAATCTATCCAGCCAGAATGTAATATCGTCACTGGACTGATTGAACGGTGGAACCTTAACCTTGTAAGTAGAAGGTTTACCATTACCACTAGATGCCTGATTAACATTACTCATACTTGTCAATCTCAATTTCTCCAACTCAAATTCATGTTCTCTTATTGCTTTTTTCTCTTCAGCATCTAATCTTTTTTGTTCAGCCTCCCTGTCTAATCTTTTTTGTTCAGCCGCAGCTTCTCTTTCCAATTTTTTTTGTTCAGCTTCACTGTCTAATCTTTTTTGTTCAGCCGCAGCTTCTCTTTCCAATTTTTTTTGTTCAGCTTCAAATCTCCTTTCCTCTACCTGCATCTGCAATTTCTTTTGTTCAGCAGCAGCCTCAGCTTCTTTTTCTAATCTTTTCTCTTCCGCCATAGCTTTTCTTTCTTCTGCAGCTAATCTTTTCTCTTCTGCAGCTAATGCTTTGTCATATTGAGCAACTGCCCATTGTTCTAATTGTTGACCAGTCTTATCAAGAGCTTTCCCTTGAGTAATGAAATAATCTAGAGTAGACATGATGCCTAACAATAATACTAATCACCTGAATCAATAATAATACCCCAAGTTCTCAATGACCTGATTAATCAGTATACTATCCCAATATCTGTGGGTCACAAGCCTTTAATAAGGTCTTGTATAATAGTAATAATAATCAGGTACTGGTCTATACCATAATCCAAGTGCAGTGCACAGGCAATTGTGTCTTATATGAAATATACCCATATAAAACATATGTCAACCAACAGAATACATAAAGTACAAATAGGACTGACAATACAAGAACGTTTGCAGAAATCAAAATAAATCAAATAGGGAAATCAATGAAGATAATCACTGAATCTGCAAAGAATAACAACACAAATGACGTCACAATATATGAATATAAATTATGAATAGAACTGAAAGATAGAAAAGGTTAGACCAACAAATTACAAACAAATCAAAACAAAACTAAAGAACAAAGAAATATTACAAAAATAACAATAATTACAGACTTCACAGCTAACACAAAAGCAACAGTTGTCGCAGCAAATTTTCAATCAAGAAAATTGCACCTATAGAAAACGCCCACAACGGACCCTCTATGACGTGGGATACTCTGTTGTGAGGACGCCGCCCAACCTTAAACACAACCCGCTGACATAGAAACTAACATACTATACAAACAAATAACATGTAAACATAAATATATATAAATTATGTGTATGATAGTATGTGTTGCAAAATAGGCTCAGTCTTACAGTAATGGCAAAGTTATTTTTCATGAAAACAAACAAACTGCCACTTTATTCAATTAAACATTCTGGCCTTAAATATTAAAGTTCATATATGGCAAACAAGAAGATCCATCGATGAAACCAGGACTTCTTAGTTCACAAATACTGTCTTTCTGTTAACACTGACAAGAATTGATCCAACTGTTCTGTGAAACTCTATAATGTCTAATGTAAAAAATGTCAACAACGCTGACCTACATACTGCATTCACTTGACAGGTCACGTGACGAAGCGTTGACAAAGAGCAAACCAATACTGCAAGTGTGTCGTATCAGCCACAGGAAACGGTCTGGTATCGGTAATCTGTTGACTTCTGAATTTCTGCGAGGTCAAACCCAGAAAGCTGGTCCACCAGTTGATAAAGTTGATATTTAGTTGGATATAATATATGTTGATAAAGTACACCAGAACACTCCTAGGCGGGAAGACAGGCGTCTATCATCATCAGTTGACAAGATCCCTATGGTGTTGCCTGCCCCACTGTAGTGTATGGAATGTCAACTTGACCTACGCAGTGTTGTGTAGACATGGATGGAGTGTATAATGTGCGAATGATGATAAGGGTTCGTGTTGTTGACAAATGTTCTCTTCTCACACTCATGTATGACCGGAAGTCATCGACACCAACGACTGTGTACCTTTTCTAAAGTTTAATTGGACGTACACACTCGACAGCACAGATAGTGACAAATCACAGGTTGCCATAATACATCATAGTACAGTGGACAAATGGTCTTGCAATGTTACATGGGCACTCATGTAGAATAATGGTATAATGGACTGTCAATAGCCAAGCACTCAGTATCGCCCATACATATATCATCTGACGTCACTGACTGAGCACGTCAGCTTGTAAACAATATTTCAGATGACTTCTAAACTAATCTCGTTTAGCAACGATTCTTCAACATAATGTTCAGCACATATTTTTCCATATAATAATATTGAACCGCTAACAATGGGTTCTCATGTGTAGCAGTGATCTCTGGACTGATCAAGCGATAATACGGGCATCCCTTTTCTCTTCTTGAAAGTCCTACATGTTTTGGTTCCAAGATGGCTCCACTCGTGAACTGTCACTCACGTTTGAATACAGATAATGAATCTGTTCTAAAGTTAGTCATTCATACAACATTTCGTTGCTCTGTAGATTTGGTCATGAACAATAGACTGCATTCTACAGAATATAGTGCTGCTAGGAATCGAAGTCGTTTTTCATCGAGTCAAATATATTCTCTTAAACATTCAAATCGTAATTATCGACAATGGTGGCTTCGATCGAGAGTTCATAAGAGTATCTTTGATTACCTTGGTAGAGGGAATATGAAACTGCCATTCCTTGGCAAGATGAATAAACACTGGGGTAAAGCATACACGATAGGTCTAGACGACTATCACTTTCCCCAAAACCACTGAGATCACTTTTTCAAGGCATCAAGCCGACATAGCAAAACACACACAGTCCCTATCAGGACGAAGCCAAATCACACCACTCAAGCGACACATCCGCCGAATAGCCTTTGACCTCTCTAGAGACAACAGAACATATAGTTCGACTTAGATATGTAAAGATATACAGATATAAGACAGACTTGTCCTACTCAGACAAACAATACACATAAATTCAGGCCATAGATATTCTGAAGCAAGAACAATCTATTATTACCCAAACAACGAATAAATCGCAGTAAAATGTATTTATCCGCGGAGTTCAAGGGAAGTAACTCAATAATGACCCTCCTTGAGGTAAAAGCATCAATATCCTTCTACCTACAACTCTTAACTGAAACTTCATTAACAAAGGCAGTCATTGTGTCAGACTCTCAGTTGATGCTTTGAAAGGTTCAAAATGGTTGGCTAAGACATGAATGGAAAACATTCATAAAAGATTGGAGTCTGCAGGAGCTGGTGTGGATCTACTGTCCTGGTCATGTAGGGGTATGCTGTAATGAGAGAGCTGACAGACTAGCATCAAGATCGCTCACAGTGGGGACACTGGATATGGATAAGGAACAGATATAATTAATGATCGCCTGTTAGATAATGCCATTGCAATAGATGAATCATAAAGGTTAAGACTGTTGGAGTTTGAATCAAACTTAAGGCTAGCAGAGATGGACGTATGAAAGGATGCATCCGTCGTGAATATAACCAATGAGCTACAGGAACAGTTAGCATTCAGACTCTTTGACATACTGAGAGAGACTGAGCACCTATGGGTTTGCCCTGAGTGCAATGATGTCGATTCTGTTCAACAAAAACAATTCTGTACCATATAGATCCCCTGGGTCTCTGATGAGACAAAGAAGACGACTACTCAGGCGTGTCTTAAAAGGTGACTAATATGAGATTGTGCATGAGGCTGGCAATATAAAACTAATTGCTACAGAACCCATGGTTGCAAGAGCAGATGAATACTAGTTGCTAGCTTATTACAACGAAGACCAGCTGCAGTGGTGGCTCCATGGTCCACAAGGTGCGAAAAGAAATAATAATGATGACAATTAGTTCTATATAAGCTTAACATTTTGACATTATAAAGAAGTTGGTCAGGCAGGTCAAGAAATCTGCCTTTACTTACCTAAATAATGGATGCAGTCAAAGTTAACTTTACGTTGATCTTTCACAAGCAGGATTCACTGACTCTCCAACTACTGTGGCAGAAAATAAATAGATTTTTAAAAAAATAGTTGTGTATAATATGTTTGTTACTAACCAATACAATACTAGCGTGCAGAATTGTTGTGGTAAGATAGCTACTAGCGTGCAGAATTTTTGTGTCAAGATAGCTACTAGCGTGCAGAATTTTTGTGTCAAGATAGCTACTAGCGTGCAGAATATTTGTGTGAAGATAGCTAGTTTAACATTTTAAAAAGAGCACGCCTGTAGCACAGGTTGTCGTTTTGTTAATTTTCTTACTACTAGCTAGCACGCGTTTTTTCTTCTTCAGAGAAACGCTGACGATATACCAGTCAGAGAATAGGAGTGACATTAATTAGAAAATAACACCAAACATGGATGATAAACAGTCACACGAATTGTAATACCAAGTCAATAGAATCAAAAAAAAGGCTAATGTAAACACTAGAGAGAGAGACACACACACACAGATAGAGAGAGAGAGAGAGAGAGCAAACGAATGAACTTTATTTTCAAAATGTTTAGAATTGGGCCCGTAGGCCCGTCTGACATTCTGCCCTTCCTCTCTCTCTCTCATCATGCATACTGTATCCTTTCATCCTCACAATTACTTTAAGTATTATTTAGGCATGTATCATTACAAAAGTAATATAACATCATACATTGAGAGAGAGAGAACGAACGAACGAACGAACGAACGAACGAACGAACGAACTTTTATTTCAAAGGGTTGAGAATTGGGCACGCAGGCCCGTCTGACATTCTGCCCTTCCTTTCTCCCGTCTTTTATACTGATTTCATTTATTCTCACATACAATTTACCCATCAATTCAAGGAATTCAACGTTGTACAGGTAAAATAATAGCATACTCACATTCACAGTATCTAATTATAAACATGAAATAAAATATGTTGAAAAGTACAAACTAAGTATTACCATGAAACAAAATATGTTGAAAAGCACTAACATCATCATTAAACCTACACTCGATATTATACCATTTGTTCGGAAAAATAATCATATTAGGGGGGCAGATAATCAGAACTCATAAAGTATTCGAAAAGTTTACGATTGTATGAATAGGGACTGAGGTTGTTATGTTTTTAGATAATGTGGAAGATAGTTCCAAAGATGAGCAGCAGAGTAAGCTAAGCTTTTCTTGAATAAGTCAAGCCTAGGCTTGGGCACTTGTATTTTGTTAAGGCGTTGACTGCGTCTTTCACTGTATTTGAACATTGGCCACAGATATGTTGGAGAGAGAGAGAGAGAGAGAGAGAGAGAGAGAGAGAGAGAGAGAGAGAGAGAGAGCAACCTGCCGCCTCCCCCCCCCCCCCGATAAAAAATGAGAGCGAATGCAACCAATATTTACTTTACGGGCTGCACTTGAGTGATTCCAGAACGTTCTTACGCAATTTAGTGGCTATCAGCTTCATATGCATTCATTTCTGCACTACCCCCCCCCCCCCCTTTTTCCGCTCTCTATGAACCACAATCCTTCAAATTCACGCCAAGCCTTCCTGTCCAGTGCTATCTGTTCAAGGACTTTTTATCCCCTTCATGTTTCTCTCCAATTTCCCTTTCCACGTGCTTGTCTGTCTCTCTCTGTTTCTTTTACCCTGGAGACTCCAGAGTATGGACCGCCTTGTAATGCAATCACGTGATTTTCTCTCTAATGTGCGTTATATCCAACACCAGCATCTGTTCCTAACACTTGTTATATTGGTATTAGTGTCGTTCTTTCCATCATTTGCACAATTAGGTGATATCAAGGGCCGTAGATAGGACTTAAATAAGGCGGGGGTTATACAAAAATTTCGGCACAAAACATGTTTGGTACACTATAATTTCCCCACAAATGTTTTTCACCAAACCCTGGGAAGGGGAGGGGGAGGGCGGGGGTGTGTGTTTGGGCCCCCCCCCCTTCGTATCTACGGCCCTGGTGATATCATTCCATTTCAAACAGTTTACTCTGCACAGCCATACATTTATGAAAGTCTGTATCTTCATGGTTTTTTTTTTTTTTTTTTTTTTGGATCTCCGTGTTTCAGAGCTATACTTCTTCTTCTTCTTCTTCGTACACTCTCAGACGTCCACTTGAATGTTCTCAAAGAAAGCAGTAGTCAGTTTGAGGCTATTTGAATCCCCGTAAAGCTTTTCCACGATAGGAGCTGGCGTCGGCCATATGCACTTTCTCTGTACCACATTGTAGTGGGTTTGATGGTATTGTATGATGGTGATATTACTAAATGTAATGTATGAGGCCAGCTGTGAAGGCTCCTGAGATAAAATGTAGTTGTGAATTGTCAGAAGGCCTTTCTTGCTACCACTACGACCTCACACTCAATTTTTTTTCTTAATGAATGTAGCTATGTAAAATGTCTAGGGTAATGATATGTAATGTGGTGTGATAGTTATAGATACACCCACAGATATTTAAGCAGACTAATAATATTTAACAAATATTATAATACACTGAACTAACTCAAGAGTGTAAAATTTTTTGATAGAATTATATTACATTTATTTGTTCTGGATCAAGTTTTATGTTGACCAGAACTTTTTTAAAAAAAAGGATTTAAAAAATTATGAAAGAAATGCATGGAATGTTACATAATAAATGCAAGAGTGTACATATATAAGTACTAGACTAGTTAGTTTTATTAAAATGTTCTAGTAGTCATCTACTTGGGAGGATAGTTAATGCTTGTGCTGTTGGGGTGGCCTCATCACACCTGTCTATATTGACTACACAGTGTCCAGTAAATTGCAGGAATTTTATGGGGTATTAGTAACTAAAAGGCGTTGGTGAACTTCCAGCAGACCAGAGGCTCACTCAACTTGCATATGTAGCTCTGGTGCTGAAATCTGGTGGTCCCACCTCTCCGTGCTGGCGGGCAATAATAGTGGTCTCTGTCACAACGTACTGCACAGATACACTCGAGTAAAATCACCAACTGAATGGACACCACCTTGTTGACAACTGAAACTCACAGCTCTGCAATCAAAGTATTGGCTATGTGTCAAAATTCTATTCTCTACCCACGTCTGGACACAACACGGACACAACAACCACATCATACAGACAGGTCAGATCTCTCTGACCAAACAGCACATTTACCATGGTGGTTTTACATCAGATAGGTCCTCCCAGACTATAGATTCTGAAAAATATTTATTAGTTTCCTTCCCTAAAAGTGGATAGGTAATATGTTTCATTATTCTCAACACTTGATCTGTCTTTCCTAACCCTTGCTGGAGTTTATGTATATTGTTGGTCCCTAGACCCTGACTTGGGCGGGGGGTCTAGAGCAAATCCCTACTTGTTTGTAAGGCTAGATTATGATATGGCAGTATCAAATCACTCGAACATTAAACAATATTCAAAATATACAAAGAAATAATTTCAATCTTACCAGATTATGAATAAAGAACACAGAAATGCTAGCAAAACTCAGCTGAGCTGCTGGCTATAGTATGGCGTCCTGAACTTATTTCACTTTCTTTCATTTGGAAATCACCACACTTTAAAATACTGTGTCTATCATCGAACAACTATTGAGGAATGGCCCCACTTGCGCGTCTGAGCGCCGATAAAATGATTGTCTGTGGCCAATCACTGCCTAGGTTTATTTCAAATTCAAATTTCCTACCCTAAAGTCATTTCAGTCATGCTTCAGTCAAGTATGGATGTTTATCTGTTAGTCTGTCCGTCTCTATTTGTTTTTTTCAAAAACGTACTTGATTTTTGAACCAACCTTTCTCTCCCCTCCAAAATTTTGTCGTTAAAAGTTATATTTAGACACAGCTCCCACCAATGTCCCTTCGCTTCCCTACTAAGTAGATTTGAACACCTGCGTCTCAAGGTCGTGTTTTTTTTTTTTTTGCAAATAGCGACACTTTTTATTCCATACAGTCTGTCGCTGATGTGAACAACACTGTCTTTTGTCATTATCTTCAATATTATCTATCCGTCTGTAAAATTAAGAACATATTAGTTCACTGCTCAGAATGGGCCATCCGGCCAGCTAATTTTTATATTCCTAACATTAATATTACGAAAAAGTTACTTTTTAATTTTTGTAATATTCCAAACATCTGCGTTCTGCCGCAGAATTCAAATCAAAGGCTTGGTATCGCAAAAGCGACCAATAAATGACTGTGGCGTAACATATCCAAGGTCCCTTCTGTCGAGTTCCTTACTTTATGTCAACTTGGGAAACGTGACTTTTCTCCGTTTCCCCCCCAATTGCGTCTCCTTAGCCTTTCTAGTCTCACGCAATCTTTCCAGTCATATTTTTTCCTTTTTATCCGCCGTTCCCCTCCTGTCTAGCAAGTCAATTTTTATGGAGGGTGATGACCCGCGGTCTGGGCGATCATGTACTATCAGCAGCCTACGCATTATGTTTTTATCCTTACATGTTATCTTTGGAGGTATTTTACCGTTGTATCTCTGTCAATTTCACTACACATCTCCCCACTTGAAAACATGCCTATGGCAAGTTCCAAAACCAGCGATACACATAGGTAAAATTACTCCTCACGTCTGCCACTACTCTAATTTTGATCACAGGGGTGCCGACTGAGGAAATCTGCACCGACATTCAATTTGCCTGGGATATATTGGATACTGAACTGATAAGGTTGAAGCAATAAAGACCACCTCAGCAATCTTGCGTTTTCATGCTTAGCCTGAGATAAGAATACGAGAGGCTGATGGTCCGTCTCCACCACAAAAGTCCTACCATACAGATAGATTTGAAACTTCTTTATTGCCCAGATTAACGCTAAACATTCTTTTTTTCGCTTGTGGAGTATCCTTGTTCCGCCTTATTCAATTTACGGCTTGCATAAGCGACTGGTTTCAGTTCCCCATCAGGTGAAGATGATCTTTGCAACAAAGCCCCTCCTAGTCCTACATTACTTGCATCGGTTCTTAAGACAAAGTCCTGTGTCAAATCAGGCAGTTTGAGAATAGGCTTGCTAGTGAGTTTTTCCTTTAACTCTTGGAACGCTAGTTCACATTGTGCAGTCCAAATAATTTTTATCTGGAAGTCCCTTGCGAGTCAGATCAGTCAGAGGAGCACAAATAGCGTTAAAATTCTTGATGTATTTCTGATAAAATCCGCATAACGACACAAATGATCGCACGTCCTTTTTTGTTTGCGGCCTAGGTGCTCTCTGCAGTTTTTCCAAGTTCTTAGGATCAGGGGTCATATTACCCTGATATACAGTGTGTCCCAAGAATTCCAACTCTTTGCATCCAATACAACATTTTGTTGGCCTAGCAGTTAAGTTCGCCTCCCGAAGTCTATCAAACAACATCTCCAGAGCTTCAATGTGTTCTTCAAATGTCTCTGTGGCGACGAGAATATCATCCATGAAATTCGTGATACATGGGTTATTCAGGGGATCCAACAATTTGCGCATCATCCTTGAAAACACACTCGGAGCATTTTTCAGTCCGAATGGTAGCATATTGAATTCATAATGTCCATCCGAAGTGCTAAAAGCCAAATAAGGTCTCACTTCAGGCTTCACTGGGATCTGGTAATAGCCTTTACTAAGATCCACCTTTGAAAAGTATTTTGCCTTGTTCAGTCTGGCGAATAACTGTTTTGTGTCTGGTAATGGATCCACTTGTCCTTCTGTGACAGCATTCAGTTTCCTGTAATCTATGCACAGTCTGTGTTCCCCAGACGGTTTTCTCAACAAAACGACACTAGAACTAAAAGATGATTCACTGTGCGAAATAATCCCCTCCTTCAACAAATACTCTATTTCTTCCTTCAATGCCTTCTCCTTCGCGAACGGAATAGAATAGGCTCTCATACAGATTGGGTTTGAGTCTACCAGTTTCATGTCATACTGTAGCAAATTTGTATGGCCTGGTTTATCTGTTAATACATCTGTATGTTCCTCCAGAACCTGTTGAACTCTCTCCCTCTGGTTTTTAGTCAGGTGCTTACTGACTTTTACCTGTGCTGCGGTTTCACAAGGATGTAATGGGTATTCATGTGAGGTGAGTGGTTCTTTTTGCATCTGGGTTGCAATAGCCAAGGTCAATAAGGGGGTGCTTTCCTGGAGTGGTCTGTCCAGATACTTCTTTAACAGGTTTACATGATAAACTTTCTCCTTCCCCTTTTTGTCAATTTTATAGTTTGTTCTAGACACCTTCTCTAGAACCGTATATGGACCTTGCCAACCAATTTGTAATTTATTCTGGCTTCCGGGTAGTAGAAGCAGCACCTTCTCTCCGACTGCCAGTTCCCTGTCCTTTGCCTTCCTATTAAAATATGCTGCATGTTTCTTCCTGGCTTGTTTCAAATTATCATTTGCCAGTTTCCATCCAGCTTTCAAACGAGTGGTCAGTTCGTTCACGTATTGATACGATGAGGTAACAGTCTCTTCCGCCTTCTCATCTGTCCAGGTCCTTAATAGAGCTTCTAATGGACCTTTTATTGGCCTCCCAAATAGCAGAGTTGCGGGAGCCATCCCGGTTGAACTATGTGGTACCTCCCGGTACGCAAACAATGCGGCGGGCAGGAATTGATCCCACAGATCCGGTTTTTCGTGTGCCAGCTTTCTCAGGATAGAAATGAGAGTCCCGTTGAACCTCTCTACCTGGCCGTTCCCTTGTGGATGGTACGGACTACAATGAAAGTGTCTGGCTTGAAATAGCTTAAAAACTTCTTCCGTTAGTTTCCCCTTGAACTGAGATCCATTATCCGTCAAGATTTGATGCGGGAATCCTAATCGGGTAAATATTGTAAGTAGTGCCTCTGCTACATGTTTTGAATCAATTGATGGCAGGGCTACCGCCTCTCCCCACATAGAACAAGTGTCCACCAGAGTAAGGATTAACTGTTCCTCCTCTTGGTCCGAGTGAGAGGTCCTACAATATCCACTGCAACCCTCTCAAAAGGTGTTCCCACTATGGGCATTTCCCCTAGAGTTGCAGGAGCAGTCCAGTGCTTTGGAGCTACCCTTTGACATTCTGGGCAGGATTTGACATATCTTTTTTATATCCTCCGTTATCCCTGGCCAGAAGTAATGACAAGCTATACGCTGTCCTGTGGCGCTGATCCCCATGTGACCACTGAAGGGAATCGCATGCCCGAGTTCCATCACTTTATCTCTATATGAAGTGGGAAGAACCAGCTGGTTGTGACCATTTGTTCCAGTTCCGGCCTTCCTGTATAAGAGTTTGTTCTTCATGAAATATTCCCCCTTGCTCGGAGGTGTGTGGCATTTGGGCAATTTTTTAAAACAGGGCTTGAGTGTCCTATCCTCAGCCTGCGCCTTCCTCATCTCCTCTGGATGAGCATTTATAGGTTCACCTTCTTCCTCCTTCTTCTGTGACCTGGTCTGCACTGTCGCCATGATCACAGGTTTCTCGGGATTCCCCAAGAAGACGTATCTACACCCCAATATCAGAGGGTAGATTGGTTCATCTATCACTGCTGCTCTGATTTCTCCCTCCACATAGCGAGTTTTCACCTTTATCCTTGCGATGGGAAGTGTCATGAGTGGTATGTCCTTAGTCGCCCCTTGTATTTCCACTGTTTCTGTGGTATACTGACTTGGGTCCACTAGGCTAGACTTCACAACTGAATCATAATCCAAACCTGTATCATAAAGGCACCTTATGGTGACCCCATTACAAATAACATCCTCACAAACTGGGGGGTGATAAGGTTCCTGTTGTCCATTAGGATTAACCTTTAATCTTCGCGTCCCCGACTTCATTGCAGCAATGTTTGAAGGTTTCCTTCTACAAAATTCGGTGTTATGGTTATCCTTCTTGCACCATTTACACCATCTTTTTCCTTGGTTCAACGGTTTTCTTTCATTGAACTTTTGGTTATTGAACTGTGAGTTTCTGTCGCGATAGTCATTTCTTGGCCGCTCAAAGTTTGTCCTACCTTTATTTCCCTGCTCTCTATTATCAAATTTATTAAATTGCTGTGGAGCTTTAAAATTGTCTATGTGCTTCTTTTTAGCACCACTTACCTCTGCCTGAGCTGCCTGATACCTCTCAGCAACATTTACAATTTCCCCCAACTTCTCTGCACCTTGTTCCATGAGAAATTTTCTCATGTCTGGAGCCATGGACTCTCTCAATTGCTCAATCATGATCATTTCTTTAAGATCTTGGGTCTTCCCCAGAGCCGTCCATTTCTCCAAATAGGTTTCTAGTCTAGCCGAGAATTGGTGGTATGTCTCCCCAGACAACAGTTTGGCATTTCTAAATTTCTTACGATAAAATTCACCATTCTTCTCGTACCTTAATAACAAAGCCTGCTTTAACATGTCATAATTGTCTTGGTCTTCCCTGTTCATTTTGGCAAATACTTCATAAGAAGTACCTCTCAATCCCTGTGATAGCTTTAAACTCCACCTCTCTCTCTCTCTAACCCATATGTAGTAGCTAATAACTCAAAACGTCCTAGGTACCCCTCTATATGTCATCGTCTTTTTCAACAAAATGGTCTAAATGAAACCCCATAGCTGAGTTTGAGGCTCCCAGACTGGGCGTAGCATCTGAGGCAAAAGGGCTGGCACCATTTTCAGGAGCCGGGCCTTGTAATTCCAGCTCCCTTAGTCGTAATTCGTGCTCCCTTTGCAACCTTCTATCTGCTGCCTCCCTTTCGGCAGTCAACCTTTTTTCTTCTGCCTCCCTTTGCTGTCGTTTTTCTTCTGCCTCAATCTGCAGCCTCTTAATTTCTCTATCAGCCTCAATTTGTAACCTCTTCTCTTCAGCTACCTTTCTATCTTCCCTTTCAATATATTTATCACATTCAGCCGTTACATATTGAATTAAAATTTGACCCTCCATTCCCATCTCCTTTGCGGTCAGCACAGCAGCTGATCGGAATTTTGCTAGCTCCGCCATACTTTTCAGACAATATAATAATATACAAGCTAAATCTCTAACCAGTAAATACACTAAGTACTTCTTATGACTATAGTCTAACTAATTCTAACTAACCAGTTAACTAATTAATTATCACTGGCTGTGAAGATTCACCAACTTTTATCTGCAGGGACACTTTTAATTTTAAAGGGAATTTCACAATTTTTTTTTTTTCCCCTAATTTTATTTCTCCAACCAGGAGATCCTAATATTACTGTTGGGCTAATTATCCCTGGACAAGACCCCAATGTATGTAGTGGGTTTGATGGTATTGTATGATGGTGATATTACTAAATGTAATGTATGAGGCCAGCTGTGAAGGCTCCTGAGATAAAATGTAGTTGTGAATTGTCAGAAGGCCTTTCTTGCTACCACTACGACCTCACACTCAATTTTTTTTTCTTAATGAATGTAGCTATGTAAAATGTCTAGGGTAATGATATGTAATGTGGTGTGATAGTTATAGATACACCCACAGATATTTAAGCAGACTAATAATATTTAACAAATATTATAATACACTGAACTAACTCAAGAGTGTAAAATTTTTGATAGAATTATATTACATTTATTTGTTCTGGATCAAGTTTTATGTTGACCAGAACTTTTTTAAAAAAAAAGGATTTAAAAAATTATGAAAGAAATGCATGGAATGTTACATAATAAATGCAAGAGTGTACATATATAAGTACTAGACTAGTTAGTTTTATTAAAATGTTCTAGTAGTCATCTACTTGGGAGGATAGTTTAATGCTTGTGCTGTTGGGGTGGCCTCATCACACCTGTCTATATTGACTACACAGTGTCCAGTAAATTGCAGGAATTTTATGGGGTATTAGTAACTAAAAGGCGTTGGTGAACTTCCAGCAGACCAGAGGCTCACTCAACTTGCATATGTAGCTCTGGTGCTGAAATCTGGTGGTCCCACCTCTCCGTGCTGGCGGGCAATAATAGTGGTCTCTGTCACAACGTACTGCACAGATACACTCGAGTAAAATCACCAACTGAATGGACACCACCTTGTTGACAACTGAAACTCACAGCTCTGCAATCAAAGTATTGGCTATGTGTCAAAATTCTATTCTCTACCCACGTCTGGACACAACACGGACACAACAACCACATCATACAGACAGGTCAGATCTCTCTGACCAAACAGCACATTTACCATGGTGGTTTTACATCAGATAGGTCCTCCCAGACTATAGATTCTGAAAAAAATATTTATTAGTTTCCTTCCCTAAAAGTGGATAGGTAATATGTTTCATTATTCTCAACACTTGATCTGTCTTTCCTAACCCTTGCTGGAGTTTATGTATATTGTTGGTCCCTAGACCCTGACTTGGGCGGGGGGTCTAGAGCAAATCCCTACTTGTTTGTAAGGCTAGATTATGATATGGCAGTATCAAATCACTCGAACATTAAACAATACTCAAAATATACAAAGAAATAATTTCAATCTTACCAGATTATGAATAAAGAACACAGAAATGCTAGCAAAACTCAGCTGAGCTGCTGGCTATAGTATGGCGTCCCTGAACTTATTTCACTTTCTTTCATTTGGAAATCACCACACTTTAAAATACTGTGTCTATCATCGAACAACTATTGAGGAATGGCCCCACTTGCGCGTCTGAGCGCCGATAAAATGATTGTCTGTGGCCAATCACTGCCTAGGTTTATTTCAAATTCAAATTTCCTACCCTAAAGTCATTTCAGTCATGCTTCAGTCAAGTATGGATGTTTATCTGTTAGTCTGTCCGTCTCTACTTGTTTTTTTCAAAAACGTACTTGATTTTTGAACCAACCTTTCTCTCCCCTCCAAAATTTTGTCGTTAAAAGTTATATTTAGACACAGCTCCCACCAATGTCCCTTCGCTTCCCTACTAAGTAGATTTGAACACCTGCGTCTCAAGGTCGTGTTTTTTTGTGCAAATAGCGACACTTTTTATTCCATACAGTCTGTCGCTGATGTGAACAACACTGTCTTTTGTCATTATCTTCAATATTATCTATCCGTCTGTAAAATTAAGAATATATTAGTTCACTGCTCAGAATGGGCCATCCGGCCAGCTAATTTTTATATTCCTAACATTAATATTACGAAAAAGTTACTTTTTAATTTTTGTAATATTCCAAACATCTGCGTTCTGCCGCTGAATTCAAATCAAAGGCTTGGTATCGCAAAAGCGACCAATAAATGACTGTGGCGTAACATATCCAAGGTCCCTTCTGTCGAGTTCCTTACTTTATGTCAACTTGGGAAACGTGACTTTTCTCCGTCCCCCCCCCCCCCCCCCCCCCCCCCCCCCCCCCCCCCCAATTGCGTCTCCTTAGCCTTTCTAGTCTCACGCAATCTTTCCAGTCATATTTTTTCCTTTTTATCCGCCGTTCCCCTCCTGTCTAGCAAGTCAATTTTTATGGAGGGTGATGACCCGCGGTCTGGGCGATCATGTACTATCAGCAGCCTACGCATTATGTTTTTATCCTTACATGTTATCTTTGGAGGTATTTTACCGTTGTATCTCTGTCAATTTCACTACACACATATAAGGGGCAACTTTGAAGCAGATGTTCAGCAGTCATTTTATCAGTGCCACAGTTACACTGATCGGTAGTTCCTATCTTTAGCTTGTTGAATAGATGGTATCTCAATCTGTTGTGGCCAGTGCGTTGTCTGAAGATTACCACTTGTTCTCTTCTGTGGAGCTGGTAGTAAGCGTCATTCTGTGTGTGCCCTGGATGTTCTACATTCCATTTGTTTCTGTAACTGATTCTGATAAAACTCTTTGCCTCCTCAAAAGTTATGCTTGCATCAGGCTGAGGTAGATGTGAACCTTCTTTTGCCATTCTGTCAGCCTCTTCATTGCCGGCGATGTTACAATGAGATGGGATCCATTGGATCACAATACTTTTGAATCGTTGACAAAGTTTGTGGAGCACTACTCTGAGATCATCCAGGTCTGTATTATTTTGGCTTTTCAACGATGCAATTACTGACTGTGCATCAGTAAAGAAAGCAACTTGTCTCTCTGACCTTTCTTCTGTCAATATAACCTCTGCTGCAGTTTTCAAGGCCTCTGCCTCTGCTCTGAAGTTGCTGGAGAATCGTCCTGTCGCCACTGACAGCCTTTTTTCTGCACCAGTGCTTAAGGTCAGAAAGACACCCCCACCTCCATTTTCTGTTGCATTTGTTGCTGATCCATCTGTGTATGCATGGGTCCAGGTGTTGCGTGGATAATGTGTCTCTATGTATTTTGTCGGTATGGATTTTCTATCTGTTGCAGTTTGGGCTCTTTTTACTTTCAATTCCAGGAATGTTTTCTATCATTTTAGGGAAACGATTTTGTTTCCAAACTGGAAGCTTGTGTGCAGTGTAGATGGGTTTAACAGTGGATATTTCATCTATGGATACTGCTCTCATGTGTGATTTGGTTGATTCTACAAAATTACTTCGTTTGAGTCTTTGCCTTCTAAGAGCATTTATTCTATGGCACATTGGGTGGTCTGTTAGTCTTTTGAATTTTTCGGCCTGTTGCTGAGCCCTGCAGTCTCTTCTATCTGTCATTGGCTGGAGGCAAGTAATCTTTTCGAGTTCTTTTATAGGTGTTGACTTCATGAGCTATACAATAGGACTGATTTGACTTTTTTAGGTGACGAGTTCAGAGAAGACAGAGAAAAAAAATGAAAGACGGATAATAAGACCGAAAGAAAGTATCATCATCTCAACCCGTAACCCGTCATGGGTCGTAGGGGTGCCATGGTGGAAGCATCAGCAGACAGGGTCCTCCACTGCTTTCTATCCTCAGCAATGCGTACAAGTGTGGAAAAACCGTGCCCTGCCCATTCTTTGATGTTATCAGCCCAGGATTTTCTTTGCCTTCCTCTTCTCCGTTTACCTTCGACTGTTCCCTGGAGGATCGATTTTGAAAGGGAGTCATGACGAGTTACATGCCCAAATAAGGCAAGCTTTCGACGTTTCACTACTGACAAAAGTGGTTCTTGGTGGCCTGCATTCGTGTTTATTTTCTCTCAAACATAGACATTTGTTTTGTGCTCTTTATAACAAATGCGCAAAATTCTTCTATAACATTTATACTCGAAAGCCTGAATCCTTCGCTCCGTATCTGCAGTGAGTGTCCAGCCCTCACACCCATACAAGAGAATAGATAATACAAGTGATTTGTATAATCTGATCTTCACAGGAAAACTGATGTTACTTTTTCAGATCACATTCAGCCTTGTCATGGCAGCTGAGGCCATCTCAAGTCTTGTCTTGATTTCTTTACTTGATCTTCCATCACTACATATAGTGGACCCCAGATATTTAAAGGTGTTAACTTCTTCTAACGCTTGCAATTGCCCATTTAACGTAATGTTGGTCGTATAAAGAAAGCATATGTCTTGCAAATATACAAAAGAAAAAAAAATGCTAATGGAATCAAGTCAACTTACCTCAATTCCACAAAAAAGAAAGTCCAGAAGTCCAGGGATAATAAATCCTCCAGCACAACACAACCTGGCTACTCTAGCGTGCAAGGTCAGGGTAGCGCGCGAAGGAAAAAATGTCACTGCAATGTGGGACGCTTTTCCCGCTTTTCGCGCTAAACAGAGGCTAAGCCCGCCTCCCGAACGTTGCGTTGATCGCGGTTCCCGCAACTTTCGAGTTAGCGGGTGCGGAAGGAGACGAGGTGGCGACATGGTAGGGACGTGATACGGCTCGTAAACAAAAATGGCTATTGGTATTGTTATTGTTAATCAGAATCGACCTCACTGCACTCCGGGCAAACCGATTGGTGCTCAGTCTCCCTCAGCAAATGTCGAAGAGTATGAATGATAATTGTGCCTGTAGCACGCTGGTTGTACATACGACGGATACATCCTATCTCACGTCCATTTCTGCTAGTCCCACCTTTGATGCCAAACTCCAACAGTCTCAGCCTTGTTGATTCATCCATTGCAGTGTCATTATCCACCAGGCGATCATTAATAGCCCTTAGTATCTCTCCCTTATCCATGTCCAGTGTCCCTACAATGGGTGCTCTCGAGGCTAGTCTGCCAGCTCTCCCGTTACTACGTCCCTGCATAACCAGGACAGTAGATCCACACCTGTTCTTGAAGACTTGAGGATTCTATTGATGTTTTCCATTCCTGCTGCAGCCATCCGTTCTGAACTTTCCGAAGCATGGCTTGAGAGTCTGACAATATAACTGCCCTGGTTGATGGAGTTTCAGACAGCCACCTCAGTGTTGCAGTAACTGCCTCTACTTCCATTCTCATGCTGGAGGTTGTTGCCATGTAGGCTCCACTCTGTTCAGCGACGACCCTGCCCTTTATTCTTGTAGAGAAGCCCCATCCTGATTTCTCACCACGCACTACAGACCCATCAGTGTACACAACGGCGTCATCATCCCCAGCATGATCACTTATCAGCTGATTAATCACCAGCTCTGCTTTTCCATTGCCCCAAGATCTGCACTTGTGACAGGGCTGGTTACGGCATCAATTCAAAGTATGTCACAGGCCTTCTGTTACTGGTTACTGTGTTATCTCACTAGGTGGCATATGGCAGGCCTAGTGACGTAGTCTATATTTGGTAAACTATATACTTCGCTTTATCTTCCAAGTTATTTAGTTGATATCATTACTGGCCATCTCCGCCAGAGGTGTAAATTCCTGGATGATACGCTAATCCTTTTCTTGTATACTTCAGGTTCGTTCAGTTCCTTCTTTGATGTTAATAGTGACTTCGTATAGTGGTAGTTTAAATGTACATGGCATACGATCAGCAACTCATAAAGATGGAATCAAATTCATTCTGTTCCTTCAGAAACTTTTAATAACTTAATAAAACAACAAGTATAATGGGTCATTCAAATGATAGAGTTCTCATAGAAGCCTTTACTGGATCTTTGGTACTTCAGGTTAACTCATACATGAGCTCTATGTCTCGTAACTTCCGTATTCCTCTTTAACTTATTCTTTTCTCCTGTAGACTTCCTTAGTCTTTCCAAAACCTGCTCCTATTTCCTCATATACCAATGCTCTTTATTAGCATTCCATACTTTATTTGTTACTTAAATATCTTCCTCGACGAACTGGTCAGACAGGTCTCTATAACTGCTCCTAGCAACAAAACTCATCTCATGCATAAATAATTGTATGTACACCCTTCTGATACTTACTAGTGAGAGAGCATATTTGAAGTTCTTCTATAAAAGTCGTCATTCACTTTTTCTTGATAATCATATACAATTCTGGACACTTCAAACCTTGTTCAATATGGCTTCTCTATAATATCTAGTTTCCTTCAAATGTTTACAGCCTCTTGGTTACTTTACACATAGTCGTTATAACCATCCGTTTTTCTTAGTATATAGTCGTAAAGTTCTCGTAATGAACTGACAAATCGTGCTTCTGCAAGATTCTCCTGGAAACAAAATTCTACTTTGTGTAAAATATAATCATAGTTCAATATTGACAAAAAACCACAGCATAAACGCTGATCTCCTTTCAGAAATACACCTTAACTGTGAACTACAGAAACAAATACTATCTCCCGATAGAATAACACTGGCTAGTGATAGCTGGAGATCTAAATATATTTTCATATTAACCCTATCTGTAAAACCACAGAAGGTTCATCTTGTCCGCACAGCGATCACACCTTCTTCCCGAAGCACAACCCATGACTCACTGTCATCTAATGAACTCTGGTCATTTCGCGTGGTGTGTTTCTCTCGCCACTCTTCTGATTCGCTGACCCAAATATTTTTACTTAAATTTATTGGTCAAGCCATTTTTTTCTTGTTCTCGAACTTTCTATTTACAACTCAAGATAATCACTCACTATTAATTAACGTGAGCCGGTATTCTGAACCGTTGTCAGTTAGCAATATTATTATTTTCATTCATTATTTTCTCTTATGAGCTGTCCTAACTGTTTATCTCACCTTAACAATAGCATGAATAATGCTTGATGAAACCCCACGGTGACACACTCTCTGCCAAGGCTAATGATGACCTGCTGGTAGTTTGTCCAGTTCTCCCCTGACTTACTCCACTCTTCCGCTTTGAATATATTTTCAACCGTGGCCACCTGCTTGATCGCTGTCTCTGCCTTTGCCATCCATGACATCCCCCTCTTGATTCTTGCCCCTGTGAAGTCAGCTACGTTCTCATGTAGGGGGTGTCTTTTGTCGGTGGTTACCCGCATATATGCTTTTGCCTGGGCCATCGCATATCTGGATCTAATCGACAGCAATCCGAGCATGTATCTCATTGTCACAATGGGGAGAGAGGGTAGAGGGGGGGGGGGTTAATCACGCGTACAGCCCAAAACTAGTCGTATCCCTTCATTTTGAATGCGTTCCAGTCGTTCACATTGTGACACTGACAGCGTGAGTATTCCTAGCCCATACTCGATTACTGAAATCACGAGCTGGTGTTACAGGAGAAACAATAGTCTCTGTTCCAAGTGCACAGCAGCCATTGTTTTTAAGGCTGCCAGTCCTCGCTTGCTCTTCTGTATGATCAGTTCGACATTGTACTTGAACGATAGCCCACGATCAAACGTTACTCCCAGATGCTTCAGCCTGTATAGGCTTTCAATGTTCTGCCCATTGAAAGTGATGTCTGGAAGGTCTGCTTTCATTATGGAGTTGTTCAAGGAGCACCACATTACGCAGGCCTTGTTGGGATTGACTTTAGAGACAGTTTCCTCGCACCATTTAGACGCCTCCTGTAGTGTCCTATGTATGCTATTAACCATTTCTTGTCGGTCAGAGCCAGTTCTGTAAGTGAGAATTAACTACCAGCAAGTCATCATCAGCCTTGGCAGAGAGTGTAGAACTTGGGGCAATGGCAGAGCAGAACTGGAAATTAATCAACTGATGCATGATCATACCTGGAATAATGATGCCATTGTGTATACAGATGGGTCTGTGATCCGTGGTGAGAAATCAGGTTGGGGCTTCTCTGCTAGGGTACAGGGCAGAATCGTCGCCGAACACATCGGGGCTTACAAGATAACAACTTCCAGCATGATAATGGAGGTCGAGACTGTTACTGCAGCCTTAAGGTGGATAACTGAAGCTTCATTAACAAAGGCAGTCATTGTGTCAGACTCTCAGTCCACGCTTCGAAAGGTTCAAAGTGGTTGGTTGCGGCATGAATGGAAAACATTCATAGAAGCTTCGAGTCTACAAGAGCTGGTGTGGATATACTGTTCTGGTCATGCAGGGGTATGTGGTAATGAGAGAGCTAACAGACTAGCATCAAGAGCACCCACAGTGGGGACACTGAATATGGATAAGGGAGAGATACTGAGAACAATTAATGATCGCCTGTTAGAGAATGACACTGCATTATATGAATCATCAAGGTTAAGACTGTTGGAATTTGGCACCAAACGTATGGCTAGCAGAGATGGACGTATAAGAGGATGCATCCGTCGTGTATACTACCAGTTAGCATTCACACTCTTCGACTTATACTGAGGGAAACTGAGCACCTTTGGGTTTGCCCGGAATGCAATGATGTCGATTTTATTCAACAATAACAATAACTAATTGGTCACTACCCAGCTTCATTCAAACGTGGCGCTTGTTTAGAACTTGACCTCATTTTGACGAGGGCTTCTGTGTCAATTCGACGTCTACTTATCAGAAGGCCTGATTCCCCCCCCCCCCCCCCCCCCCCCCCCCCCCCCCCCCCTCTCATCCAACGCGCGCACACATAGGCCTACATACACACATTAAAGATGTTTTCCCTGTTATTTCTTCAATGTTTGACGTGTAACTGGCGCTGAAGTTATCGGCCTTTATTCTTCATAACCTTTCAGCTCCCCAAGGAGCATAGGTAAAATGTGAACACAGTCTCATAGCAGATACTGCCGTGGGGAACTTAAGTGTTAGAGACTTCACTGAACCAGGTCTCAGCTTTATGAGGTTAGGGTGACCGGACATATTCTTACAAAGTCTTCCTGTCGTGTGCCATCCAGTTCTCCCTTCATCAAGTGTTAGTCAGTGTCCCGCTACTTCTCTAGTCCGGGGGGGGGGGGGGGGGAAAAAAGGGGGGGGGGGGGCGGAGCGCGGAGGAATAGGAGGGGGCGGGGGGTGCTCCTGAACAAGTACTACGCTGTAATACTAACAACACGTTTCCTCAATGTGTGTCCAATCCACCGCCAGCGTCAACGTCTCGCCTGTTGTTTCACTCATACGAGTACTTGTTTGGTTCTTGTCATCAGTTCTACATTAGAACAGTCTTGTCCTATCATTTGGGACCTCAAGACGCAGCAATAGAGACCGCAGTCAGCGACTCATAGCTTGACTGCCTGCGTCAGGACCAGCGAACCAGAGCTGGTCAAGACCGCACTCCACCTCCACGTGGTGGTCCTGGAAACAGTCTGCAGCTGTGCAGTCTGGCTGAGCGAGTGTGGATCGAAATGGGACGGCAAACCCGGTCCTAAAGAATGCCGTGCAGAAGTCGGATGTGTCGACCGAAAGGTGCAGATATCACAGCTTAGGCGTAAACAGACACAACGCAACCACCGTCCTTTTCAGGACGAACGAGGAAGAAGGAAGAAGAAGAAGTCCTATCATTTCAATCCTTCCATCCACGCACAAATTTATGAGAGTATGTAGCAGCTTAGTTCTACCTTAACCAAGCCCCTATTTTTTTGTCTGTGATGTGTTATTTTCCCCAAGAGCCTTTTCTTTAGGCGGTGGTGGTTGGGGTGCGGGGAGAATTAATGGGTATACATATTTCTCCTCAATTGACTGATCCTAAAAAGCATCGTTTCTCTTACGGTTTGATTTGTCTTTTATGTTTATTTTCGTACTTTTTTCGCCGTTCCGCGTGCACTATGTTGATTCTATAATTGATGCCATGCTCCTGAGTTCAGCCAAGCAAAACAAGTCACGGTATTGGAGGCAGACAAGCGTGGAATCTTTTTCCAGGTTATGACCAACAACCCTAGCCACGCCCCTTCCCCCAATTTAAAAAAAAAAGCTATCTATAGAAACTGCAACCACAGCACATACAAACACCAGCCTGAGTCGGTATGAATTGTGACACTTAAAACAAAAAAAAAAAAAAAAGATAAATTATAACACGACCTGATAAAAGTCAGCTATTGGAAGTCTGGCTACCGACAAATCTGTTAATGACAGCGGCAATAATCGCAATCACAGAAACTTTGTTTGTACACGCAGTAAGTAGATGAAAAACAAAACAAAATAATCAATATTTTTTTAACGCAAGACGTTGGTAAAGAACATGAGATTAATGGGGCTAGGGCCAGCATTATTACTTGCGGTGCCCGACTTGGACCATTCCGGTGGAGCTCCCTGGATTTAAGATTATAGTGTTGTTGTAACACGTTTTATGTCAAAATATAGCTAATAAATATATATATTGTTTTATGTTTAATACAGTATAATAGCTTGTATTCCTAATATCTAATTTGAAAGAATCTTCCTTCTTTATTTTTATCAAAACTAGAGGTAAGAACATGTGAGCGACGGGGCTCATTTTGGTCAAACAGGTTTAATCGGCTGTAAGCCCTGCCTGGAGCTAGTGAAGACATGATAGAATATAGCACAAAACACTGTAGGGAATACCTGACAAAACATAATCTTCTGTTCGGGACACGTGTAGCGAAAGGTTTTTCTGGTGTGATGATAGTGGTAGAGAAGAAGTAGAATCTCTCTCCAGAAAGTATGAAGTCCCAGTGCCAGAGAAGTGCACTGGTATCACAATTGAGGAACGGCTGTGAATACTCTGAGCTGGACAATAGATTTAGGCTTCATAAGTATACTGTGCCACTTTCGCTATAGTAACCCTATGTGATAATATAATTAAATTAGAAAAAGTAACTCAAAATTTAACAGTTAAAAATTTACCAAGTCAAATGAGTACAATTTCATAATTTATTATGTACATCTATATATTCTTGTAATGAGAAATGGGTGTTGGAAGAGGGTAAACTTACTTACTTAGTACTTACTTAGTCGTTCCCCTTCTACCGTGAGGTGTAGAGGTTTGGAAGAGAGAGCGCCAGACTATCCTATCGGCTGTCTTCCTCCTGGCCTGGTTCCATTCTAGTCCTCGATCCTTCAAAGATTGTCTAATGTTGTCCTCCCAGCGGACTCTGGGTCGTCCTCGGGGTCTGGATCCTTGGCTCTTTGTTTCCCATGCTTGTCGTGGTATCCGATCTTCTCCCATTCTGCAGACATGGCCAAACCATCTTAATTGGGACTTTTCTACTTGGATCTGCAGGGGGTAGGATTTAAGGCCTTGACGTATCGTCTGGCCGCGTACCACGTCTCTTCCTGTTACTTCAACCACCCTCCTCAGACACCTCACCTCCGAGGTTTGGATCTGGCCCCTATGGGCCGTAGTCACCGCCCATGACTCGCATCCGTATGTCAAGACTGGGACACAGGTGGAGCGGCATACAGCCATCTTCGCCCTCTCACCAACCCCTCTCCCGCCGAGGAATCCTCGACACATGGCCTGAAAAAGTCTTCCAGCTGCTGCCTCCCGAGTGGCCAACCCTTCTTTGACGCCTCCCTTTCGGTCTACAACAGCTCCGAGGTTTTCAAAGTGGTCGACCCGCTCCAGGACCTGTTCTCCCAGCCCAATCCGATGTCTTCTTTCCTCTCGTGATATCACCATGGATTTTGCCCCAGAATCGCCTATGACCATCCCTCTCCCCTCCAGCCCCCCCTCCCCCCTCCAGACCCGCAGGCCGGACCGGAGATGCGCCTCCGATCCAGCAACCAGGGCAACATCATCAGCAAATGCCAGCTCCGAAATATAGACTGTCTCATCTTCCAGTACCCCACTGAATACCCTCCTGCTCTCTCCCCACATGCCCCGATGACATCGCCCATAAGGAGTATGAAGAGGTAAGGTGACAGGATACCACCTTGTCCCACACCAGTGGTGGTCCTGAACTCCTCCGACTTATGGCCCGCTGTCCTCACATAATTTCCGCAAGACCTGCAGAAGCTCTGCATAGCATGAACCAGAGGTGCTGGAATACTGGAAGAGGGTAAAATGTATGATTATTTATAGTTACAAATTAAAATAAATAATAGAAAAAATTCTTGGATGTATGAAATTCTAAAGTCTGTCACAGTAGTTTGATATCTCTTGCTATCTAGTTTCTAGCTTTTATCATCATGGACAGGTACTATTGATAACGCTCACAGTGTTTGTTGGATGGATACACATAAATTCATCTGGTATTTGTTCGAGGTTCCTGAGACACACTTGAATCAATAGACTGGTCTTCAGCCCGCCCTATAACTACGGGGGACTAAGGTGCTGAAGATTGGTTGACCTCTAGGCTTCAGTTAGCAGGATCAACGGTCCTCGAGTCTCCAGTTTAACTCGATCACGAACTCGATCATGAGCTCGATCAGGAACGATCATAAACTTGATCAGGAACGATCATAAACTTGATCAGGAACGATCATAAAACCTGGAACGAAAGGTATTAGGTGGCCATTGTGTTCCAACAATCTCACCACCCACTGCTGTTCATCAGGCGACCATGTCTTCAGTGTTTGTATATAAACTAATGATTCATTGTAGTATGTTACAGAGATAGCATGATAAGATACTGTCCACTGTGCAGAATTAACAAAATACATGAATAAATCACATGTTATGATACATGGATACGATATAACCTTTGCCTTCCACTTATGAATGCCAAGTCACTTATGTACTTGCTGGTATGTCGTAAGCTTCCAGGCAAGAACTAGCCATGATATATTTGGCTAACCAATTAATGGTTATGCTTCCTGACAATGCCGGTGGAGGTTATCTCTGGTTAGCGTCATTCCCTTTTTATTATGTCTGATACAATCAAATCGTAAATAAAATCTGAAATAAAATGATATTAGTCATTTATAAGAATAGGGTTATGTTAAGTTACTGACACGTTTGGTTTCCTTGAATGCGCCACCCAGGCAGATCCAATAAATAGGTCAAAGTTCACTCGAACTCTTGTCACGCGAATATCGTGTATTCGTTCCAACTTGGAATGGTCCACCACTGATACAATACGGTTATGTTTCAAAGGTATGTGTGTTCAAGTCTACATCATCGCTACATAGGCTTGTAATAAATATGTGTTACTACTGTCACGTCTAGAATATTGAGTGCGTGTGTTGGTTTAGTCGTTTACACCACAGGTACGTACACAAGAGTCATGGATGGTTGTAAACGACTGGTGACATTTAATACTGGTTTATTCACGTCACAACACATTGATATAAAATGCACATAGTCAGGATACTTTTCGCAGCATAACACGAAATATATCTTAACACATAAGGACTGCGCACTCGGCAGTTACTATGAGATCAGCGCTATAAAGTATCATCAATAATTCAGCGCTATCTCTTCCTCAACAACTATCCTCTCACAGGAAACCATGGCCTTTATATAATTCATCAGCGCTACAAAGTATCATCAATAACGATCCTCTCACAGGAGATAATGGCCTTTATATAATTCATCAACAACTATCCTCTCACAGGAAATAATGGCCTATATATATATTCATCAGCGCTTTAAAGTATCATCAATAACGATCCTCTCACAGGAGATCATGGCCTTTAAGGACTGCACACTGCAGTTATCAAAATGGCCTACACAAAATCTTCAGCTACTATCCTCTCACCGGAAATAATGGCCTTTAAAGACTGCACACTGCAGTTATCAAAATGGCCTACACAAAATCTTCAGCTACTATCCTCTCACAGGAAATAATGGCCTTTAAGGACCGCACACTGCAGTTATCAAAATGGCCTACACAAAATCTTGGCCTCATAAACATTTTCACAATAATTCAAACTGCAGTTTTATACTACGCTGTACCCACAGTAAAAAAATCCGTCGACATATTAACTTCAGCACTGTACAGGCATTTCACACTTCCCAAAAACACTGTCTTGACCTACCCGGTCAAACGCCCAGAACACTCTCTCCAGATAACACACTCGTTCCGCTCAAAAACAGTCACGAGACTTCCTCACAGTCAACACAACTCAGTCAATCAATCATCTGCGGGCTAGCCGCGAGCTATGCTCACCCCGCTCAAAACATTACAGAATAAATATATCTCACACTTGAGATGATCAGCGTTTTTCCAAGCCTTCTGTAATCTATCTCTCGAAACTACCACGAGATATTTTCAAAACAATTCAATAGCCAACAAGCAAACAAGTGCTCCAACTCAGAATCTATCTTGACTACTAATATACTCAGATTTACGTCCCTTACACCAGTTCTGTTCTTAACAGTCATACATATATCTTTAATAACTTGCATAATAACCCTCTTAGGACTAATAAGCGCACGGTGAGGCTGTATTTGTTGAAGTCTATCTGCCCTGCATGCAGCGTGAAAAAAAATTTTTCTTGCAGATACTGTCTTCCAGTTTCTCACTCTGGCTTCTGGATTTGGTGTGTGTGATTTTCAACGAGCCGCTCTGTCCTTATATTTGGGTGACTCTCCCGTACGAGAGAGAACCATCTGAAGTCCCATAAGTTTTCGTTTAATCTCTTGGTTTGAGGCGATCTGTGCTTTTTCTGTACTTATTTTCTCTTCTTTTCACTAAACACTTATCTCTTTCCTTCCTTCCTAGGTATCCTTTCATTTCCCCCATATGAGGCTTTCATTCTATCCAAGTTTTATTGAAATCCGTTTAGGTATGTAGTTATAATAAATTTTTAAAGATTATGAGCTAACTTTTAGCAGATGTGATGAAGATGAAAAATATCAATTATTTTTAAACCATTTACAGTTGAATAATATCCTTTTGGATATCATTCATAGTCTATCTCCTTTGGTGAATTATTATTATTTACATGTCTTCCAACTAGGCTTGCTCTTGTAGTTTTAGATTTTCTTTCCTGTTAATGCAAACTTTTAAAGTCGGCCATATTTCCCATATTCGCTATTTCCTCGTTCTTCAATGCCGTTTGGCTACGTAACGCAAATTTTTCCGCCACCTTCAAACTTCAAAGCAAGATCCGCCGCGTTATCCCTGCACTCTTATGTTTGTGTGTGTGTGTCGCGTTACACATTTTTTTACAAACAAAGCAAGTGGTATCAAATCTCGCTACACAGACAATGGCAACAAAATAAGAATACGAAAGGCTATAGGACCTTTCCTTGCATTCCAACACAAAAATCAGAATCATCAATTCAAATTTCAAGACAGTCCTATTGTATGGCTCTGAAACAGCGAGAACAATAAAAGCAACTACCAAAAAGCTACACACTTTCATGAATGAGTATAGGCCAGTCCAACAAGACAAAGACCGTAATACTGTGTCCAGTAAATGATAGTAGACTTAGAACAGTAAGAACAGAACAGAGGGTAGGTTTGGTATTGTATAAACATTTATAACACATGTTATCAGGCACTTGTAGGAAATAAAGAATTAGAACACTAGACAACAGAAAAACAACAGACATGAGTGGCTTACCCAGGATTTGAACCCTGGACCTTCCGTGCGACAACCCTGCCTAGCTATGCAAGCGAATCACATTATCCTCCCTGCCATCTACGCATCACCAAAAATGATGTATCGATGACAGGTTATTAGTGCAAACTGCTATAATGTAGAATTTTACCTGTATGTAAATATTTAACACCGACAGCACGAGTGATACATCAACGAACTAGATAATGATCAAACGGTTATTGGGTTTATTAATTAAACATCTACACATATACGGTTAGTAGTAATTACACCGTGATGATAGTGAAAGACACTTCTCACACAAAAACACACAGATGAGATATAAATAATGTAGTTAATTAAATAGGAGAATGAACCTATGTGAAGCGAAATGATGATGTAAAATGATATTTGTTACCAAACTGATGTCTAATCTACTCTGTCCATGTGTCTCTATATGCTTCTCTCGTGTATGAGGATACACATGTAAGCGTAGACTGGTCCCAGGTAGGTTATGTTGTGTGGGTTATCTCCAAGATGAAGCTATGCAAGCGAATCACACTATCCTCCCGGCCATCAAGGCATCACCTAGCTAGGCGGTGTTGTCGCACGAAAGGTCCGGGGTTCGAGTCCTGGGTAAGCCACTCACGTCTGTTGTTTTTCTGTGGTCTAGTATTCTACTTCTTTATTTCTTACGAGTGCCTTTATGTTTGTCTAATATTTATTTACTGGATAGGAATAGAACTGTCGTAGATTTTTGATAGGAGAATTAAGACTTGGGTTGGTCCCTTCTGAATAGGTTGGAATGAGTGATAGTCACAGTGTGAGATAGAAATACAAAATAGATTTCCACGAGTGAGGTGGTGGAATAGTGATAGAGGCTGTCTCTGAGAGCGGGAAATCTTCTCTTTCTCGCTCACCTATCTTCTACGACAGATCTAAAGTAGTCAGACAGTCTAACACATATACATTAAATATATCTATATCCACTCACGTGCACGCACATTCAAGTGACGACAGGTAAACACACAGACGTGGGAAACTATAACAAATGATTATATAGATATTTAGAACGAGCTGACCAACGCGCTGTTTAATTTATTGTTAAGTTTATTTATCATTTGTAAACTTACGTCACAACATGTAAAAATTACATCAAAAAAAAAAAACATATACAAATAGTCATAAGTCAATAAAAATGCTACAAGAATTGATAGACCCACAGCAAGATCCTTCCCCTCGATGTTTAGCCCACAGTCCCGTTAAAAGGAACAAAAGTGATAGCCCCCAAAGAGTCACAGATACATAGGGTTTAGTCTAAGAGTTTTTTTTCCTTCTCGTAAATGTATGAACAGAGTTGGATAATCTGATTTAGCCTAAGAAAGAAAAAAAAACTAGCATGTGAAACAATTCTGCAGAAAAAAATTAAGACAGCAAATGGGTGCCGAAATACAAAGGTAAAATCACACTCAGACCTGCGTTCGCTCTATACATTCAGACGAGCACACGTGCATATACTCACAGCTTTGATAGCCACTCCTGGAACAAAACTAATATTTTTAGGACTTGTTCATACAGAATCTTCAATGGTAATCTTGCGCCAAGAAAACCCCAGGTTCAAAAAGATGGGTTGAATTCACCACTTCCGGGACCGTTCTCTAGGAAATACTATTGTTTTAGATGTCTGTTTAAGTCACATAAAATTTGTCCAGGCACGAGCGTTAACAACGAGCACAGTGTCGCTAGCTTAGGGTTCTAGAATTGAGGAATGTCAGATCGGTGTCTACTTTCAGGAAAAGGACTATATTTGGACACCACACCACTAGTCGAAACTCCGTCAAATGTTACTGACGTTAATATGTTAATTGCCACACCGGCTAAATTTTGTACATAGAGTTTGTGCAGAAATCTGATCCGGCCCAAAGGCCCAGTACTTATAAAAAACAGTTTAGTCTCTATTAAAAAAAAACCCGTTAGTGAGAGTTTTACTGTCTATTTATGAAGACACAAGCACTGTCAGACAGGTGTTAACTTGCAAACCCACGTGGTTAAAAGGTTAAAAAAACTGTTTATGTTTCTCACAGGTATGTCTCTTGTACTAAAACGCTGGCAAAGTTTGGGTACCACAGTTTCACTATATAAAATGGGAAAAGTACATATAAAATAATTATACATACTATGTACTCGGATATAACTGATAATTTAAACTGCAAGCGTGGCTTGTCTTATAGTTTAACACTGCATGTGAATTTAAGTTATATTTAAAAATCATACGAGCGTATTCCGTCAACACTCATGAGGCTTCTAGCATTTATATGTTAGTTTAGCAAGTTTATTCTCGTCTGATTATTTAGCAGTAAAATTGAATTCTTTATAGCTGTATCGTTGTTTAAGCTAGAAATTATAATTTATCCTGCTTTCCACTGAAACACATCACTAGAAAATAATACAGACTATATAAATTAAGCGCTCTGCACCAAATCTAACTAGTGTAATAAAATAAGCGATTTAACACTTTGAACACTTCACAAAATACTAGATAATAATATATAATATTTTACCTCACACAGAACTACAGGTAGTCGCACAACTTAAGAATTATATGCTTATATTTATAGAAGTCTAGAAGTTCGACAAATTGTCGAAACAAACTGAAAAACTTCGCTATACAGCTTATTCTGTTCCGAGCAACCTGTCTACTGCGAATTTAGAGGACTGAATGAAAATAAATTTCAAACTCTGGTTATATCTATTACCAGACAAAGAGGTAAACGTTTATTTCGCCAAACCGAAAATATCCCCCTTTCCGTATATATCACTTACGTAACTAGAAGAGGCTGTCATAAACTGCCACTTACTGACCGAGAGGGCGCGTGTCAGTTGCGAATCTCCCAGACATATGTCTGCTCTGAGCTAATGAAACAAACTGAGAAACTTCGCTATACAGCTTATTCTGTTCCGAGCAACCTGTCTACTGCGAATTTAGAGGACTGAATGAAAATAAATTTCAAACTCTGGTTATATCTATTACCAGACAAAGAGGTAAACGTTTATTTCGCCAAACCGAAAATATCCCCCTTTCCATCTATATCACTTACGTAACTAGAAGAGGCTGTCGTAAACTGCCACTTACTGACCGAGAGGGCGCGTGTCAGTTGCGAATCTCCCAGAGAAATGTCTGCTCTGAGCTAATGCGCCTAGTGCGGTTCACGCCTCCGTCTAACTATCGGACCGTGAGCGCTCATGTCAGGTGCGAATGCAGAGGGCGATATTCACACTTTCCGAGAAACCGGCCTGACAAACGCTGTGACAGGTGAAAATGCTATACGATAGGTCGGCCCTATGTCTGAGATGGACTGAGACATAATCGCACCTCTCGTCAAACTGCGCGAATGACATCTGACGCAATAAGGTTACTAGTCAGTATGAGAAAGAAAAACGATGATGGGAAAGAAATATATTTTTCGCAACAAACGAATGCGAAAATACAGGAAAAATGTAAAGAGCGATAATAAAAATAGAGGATACGGGTGAAAGAAAAAAAGAAGAGGATATAGGCAATTTAATTATCATAAATGTCTTCGTGACAAGAACACACACCGGAGAAACCTGTTGTGACAAAATAACCTCGATCGTCACATTTTCCTGTGCCATCCTGTAATTAATTATGCGCTCTTCACTTCCCTTTTCCCAACCTCTGACTGTATTTCGCATTTTTGATTCACTGTTTACACTTCCTTTCTTCATTACTTGTCATGTCGGGGCTTCATCGACCATCCTTGGTGATTATTGTAATCACTGATTTTCATTTGAACCCATATTGACACCTGTCTCTGTAGAGTGAAATGTTGTTTATGAATGCGTAACACATTTCCGACCGAACAGTGAAGGGGGGCGCCCGATTAATACGTAAACAACCTTGAGATAGCCACTGCCAGTGTCTTATCACTGATAATATTTTTTTTGTCAGGCCGGGTTGTTGCTTGATAGTTGTTTGCTGGACCATGTTAATGATTTAATCTTTTCCGGGCAGACTTGTTGTAGGCAAAAATTACATAAGTTATCCATCTTGAAAGAGATTGTCTGTAATAGATCTATGAAGTCGTGAATGTAAACATGATTAATATCGACGGAAGAAAGAATACCTTACATGGGAAGTGACTTGAAAAAAAAATCACATTTTGAGTGTAACGCAGGAATTTTCCATGAGGAAGTAGTGGAGATAACCACTACCAATATACGCAAATTGAATGCTATTGGTTTGGCATTTGAAATTTTAAAATACAACATTTTTGATTGGAGCCTTGCCAAACATAGTAGCAATGTGGAAGCGTGGGCCGAATGTTGCCTTATAACCTAGTGCCTTTTGAGTCTATGGCACTGATAAATTCAACTCGTCAAGAAGACAGTCAGACAAGCCAGAATAAGGAATAGAATCAGGATTCTACTTTAAAGGACCGGACAACGTGTTCGAGCATCTTGATGACTTAAACCCCAAGAAAACTCTACTTTTATTAATACGGGAAGCCCGGAATCCTAGGAACCTAAACATTAAGTTCATAGTAGGATGTTAGTACTAAGTGATACCCCATTTTAACCAAGTTGCAGAAACTATTTCCCCGAGCCAGAAGTATGTACATTGCCCAAGATATTAGAATCAGTGGTACGAACTGGTGGTACAAGATGTGGTATAAATGGCCTTCAGTCAAAGCTAGACACCAACATAGACAGGTCTAAACAGACGCTGGACCATCATCACAATTACACCACGATGCTACGAGGGACGTGTTGCGGAAACCAGACTTGACCAGTGACGAGAAGAACCAGTCCACAACCTGCAAAGAACAAGCATCAGCTAAAGTAGAAGCCAACTGACATCTTACTGTCAGCTAAGTACCCATTCAGAGCTGCAAAGTAAACTCTTTTCTTTAAGAAAATTTTTCGAAACCATATCCAAACCAGCACCAGTGATGAATATTTAAAGAGCATTCCTAATTCACCCCACCCTTTTTTATTTTACATTGTTCTATAATTGGTTATTAAATTTGTTATATATATATATATATATATATATATATATATATATATATATATATATATATATATATATATATATATATTATATATATATATATATATATATATATATATATATATATATATATATATATATATATAGCTAATTCAGTCATTTTGAGTGAAATGCACCCGTATATCTCAGTCATTTTAAATACATATAACAGAGCTATTGATGAAATATTTTACTGATTTAAATCAGTTGGGGGTTCATCAAAACGAGTAAAATTCTTACTCCTCATAGAAGGTCAGGAAAGATAGAAAGTTTACACGGCCTGGAACCCATCAGCCGTAATACTTGATTTTTTTAAATTCCTATGCCGCTCCCTAGAATTGAACCCCTATTCTTCAATTCACATCTCTGCCAACAGTCATCTTGAGCGAAAGGTAGATACCTTCGAAGACACTCAGTAGATACTCTGAAGTTTGGCCACTGTGCGATCATCACTGCAGAGCAAGTGAAGTAAATCACGTGACACTCGTTGATAGCATTATTAGTCAGTCCTTGTTCTGGAATCCACAGGGCAATAGAGAAGTAGAGGCGGACCAAGAAATATTCGGAGAAGAGAACTGGAAACAGATATGGAAAGACCTTGAGCCATGATCCTTGGGGGGTTGGAGTATGATAATGATTGTGGAAGAGAAAGAGAGAGATAGAGAGAGATAGAGAGAGAGAGAAAGGCGGGGGGGGGGATTAGCAATTAAGCTTCAAAAGAATTGGCGGTTGCCATCATAACAACAATTTTCAAAAAGGGTGACAATCGACAATGTGGAAACCATAGAGGCATATCCCTTCTCAGTGTCCCTGGTAAAATCTACGCTAGAATCCTAGAGCAGAGACTCCGACGCCTAGCTGAGCCACAATTGGATGAGGTCAGTGCGGATTCCGAGCAAACCGAAGTACTCAAGACCTAATCTTCACACTCAGACAGCTGAGTGAAAAGGCCCTTGAATATAAGAGTGAGATCCATCTTTGTTTCATAGATCTGGAAAAGGCGTTTGACAGGGTCCCCTGGAGCAAACTTTGGGACTGTTTGGCAAGGAAGAATATTCCAGCACCTCTGATTCATGCTATACAGAGCTTCTACAAGTCTTGCAGAAATTATGTGAGGACAGCAAACCATAAGTCAGAAGAGTTCAGGACCACCACTGGTGTAAGGCAAAGTGATATCCTATCACCTTACCTCTTCATACTCCTTATGGACGATGTCATCAAGGCATGTAAGGAGAGAACAAGAAAGTATTCAGTGGGGTACTGGAAGATGAGACAGGTCTATATTTCGGAGCTGGCATTTGCTGATGATGTTGCCCTGATTGCTAAATCAGAGGCACATCTCCAATCCAACCTGCAAGTCTGGAGGAAGAGCTGGAGAAGAGAGGGATGGTCATAAGCAGCTCTAAAACAAAATCCATGGTGATATCACGAGAAGAAAGAAAACATCAGATTAAGTTGGGAGAATAGGTCCTGGAGCAGGTCGACCACTTTAAATATCTCGGAGCTATTATAGACCGAAAGGGAGGCATCAAAGAAGAGTTGGCCACTCGAAAAGCAGCGGCTGGGAGACTTTTTCAGGCCATAAATCGTGGATTCCTCAGCAAGAAAGAGGTTGGTAAGAAAACGAAGATGGCTGTATACCGCTCCACCTATGTCCCAGTCTTGACACATGGATGCGAGTCGTGGGCAATGACTACAACCCACAAAAGCCAGATCCAAACCTCAGAAATGAGGTATCTGAGGAAAGTGGTTGAAGTAACAAGAAGAGACATGGTCCGCAACTAGACGATCCGTCAAGGCCTAAAATCCCATCCGCTGCAGATCCAAATAGAACAGTCCCAACTAAGATGGTTTGGCCATGTCTGCAGAATGGGAGAAGATCGGCTACCACGACAAGCATGGGAAACAAAGAGCCAGGGATCCAGACCTCCAGGACGACCCAGAGTCCGCTGGGAGGACAACATTAGACAATCTTTGAAGGACCGAGGACTAGAATGGAACCAGGCCAGGAAGAAGACAGCTGATAGAATGGTCTGGCGCTCTCTCTTCCAAACCTCTACACCTCACGGTAGAAGGGGAACGACTAAGTAAGTAAGTAAGTAAGAATTGGGGGGAGGTTGACATATACTTACATGCGCAAGTGTTTACGTGTTATGCGTTCCAGGCGGGATGCGGGAGACGATGTCATTTAAAAACGAAGGCGTTTAATATGTAGCCTACTACAAATCTTCGCTACCGCTTCTACTTTACGGCACACTTAAGTGCCCTGCAAAGATTCCACAGCACACTATAATGTTTAAGTAGGTGGCTATGGTAAATATTTAAAAATTCGACGCAGTTATAAAACAGCGCTCCCAAATTATTTGTGATGGATTGGTTGATGACGGTAACCCAACAACCCTTATTTGTAACATTGTACGTGTGAGATTCTTTCGTAATATTTTACCGTAACGTATAATTTTGTATACCATTTCATGGTGTATTCTGCCACGAGATATGGCACACTAGTTGCGGTTTTGCGGAACCCTGATTTACTGTACACATTTCTGATCGAAACACTGTAGCGCCGGGGGTGGGTGGTAGCAGGGGCTGTCCCACTAGCAGAGACGACCCCTACCTCCTTAGACCCTTTTTTTTTAATGAAATGGAATACTTGCCTGATCTCAAGGACGTAATATCCAGCAGTGTCAAACAACCCAAACAAAAAAAATGGGGGAAAAGGCCTCTAGGTGAACCGATGAGGAATAATACTATTCGCTATTTTACAGTTGGCAGGGAAGAGGATGAATTAGTGTCTCGACTAATTTTCGTGTCATGATTTTTGCTGTTCTGGGATGGGAAATTGCAGTGGCGTATCCTTATGTGTTGTACAGTGCGTTTTGACATCGGGTGACATATAAATAATTTTGTTGCTACTGTGAACGGTGGTTTGGTTTTGATAGGGCAAAATGAGTGTATATTTAGCAAAGGGAATAAACTAGAGATTACATCCCTTGATAAATTAGTGAGTTGTGCTCAGAAAAAATATGCACGTGAATATTGTGTTAGTGAGTTGTGCTCACAAATAAAAAAGTATGCACGCACGTGAAAAGTTGAGATGTGTGAACACAGTTCAGGGAAAACAAATAATGTTCGAACGGGGATCGGGCAGTCGGGTTTGAGACGCGGTATGCGTAGGAAGGAAAAAGAGTTTTCTCCCAAGTGTTAAAGTTAGACTTGAGAAACGCGCTCAGCGTAATAGATGTGTGAGAAAACATACTCAGTCTTAGATGATTAGCAAGATTTATGCTGTGAGAAATAGAGTGCATAGAAAACGCTCAGTACATTATGTACCATAAATTTGGTGTACGGCAGTATTTTATTGTGATAGTATTTTATTCTGAGGACATGATAGATGTGAAAGAAAAGAAAGTGTATTTCGTTTGAGAACAAAACCAGGTACGTTGAACCCTTTTATATATCAGTAACATGTGTAGCTCAGCAGACCAGGTCTGAGCAGAGAAGAATAATAGATGAAATCTTGGCAAAACGACAGCCCTGGCGGTATGGCCAGTTTTCTCTTAGTGAGATATACCAAGAGACATATGAAAAGAAAAATATAAATAAAATAAACAGTCAGTATAGAAGAGAGACAAGAAGTTTCTACCTGAAGAATTATAGGATATTGGGATAGCTGAAGAAAGCAAATAGTAAGAAGACAAGAAATTGCAGTTTTGAATATTGAATACTTTTGTTGCTGAAGAAACTGTTGTTATGAAAGACTGTTAACCTCGTTAATAAAGTTCAACCTTTGACATCTTCACTGCTATTACTAAGGTGAATTCGTTTGAAGCAACAGAGAGTATGAGAAAATATCTTTGTCAGTCTGAGAGAAGGAAGTTTGTCACATTTACCTTACAACATACTATCTACTGAAAGGGCAGTGGTCCGAACCTTCTAATACGATACCACGGCCACACTACGTGTATTCATGTCGCCTTTATCAACCTCACAAAGGCATTTGACCGGCCTAACACCATATTCCCAATATGCCTCAACGGGCGTGTAAAGGGATCCTTTACCTTTCCTTTACCTTACTTAACTGTTGGAAATAATAATAAAATGATTACATGAAAACATGAAGGGAACAGTCCAAACACATAACATCCCTTTGATATATGCAGTGGCGTCAAACAAGGTTGATTCCTGGCTCCGACTATGTTCAGGATCTTCTTTGCCTTAATCTTGAAACATGCATTCGGGGATTTTTTTTTTTTTTTTTTTGGTCCTAACCAGCGGCACTCGAGCTTTCCAGCTCTTTTGGCCCAATGACATGTCATTGCGAGGCTGGGGAGACAGTGGACTTTCCTTCCAACCCGGTCAGGAGCTTCGCTCCTTCCCATCCACAGAGGGTTTATCTGCAGGAGCCGTTCTAGTTATTCAGTCAAATTCCCGGTCGATGACACTCCTACAAATGCCGGCGCCCGGGCTTGAACCTTGAAAACCTGGTCGCTAGCGCAACGTCTTAACCATTACACCAGCGCGGCTCCCTATTCGGGGATTTAATCGAAGGAATATGCCTTACACTAGGTCAGATGTTTAAAGTCGCAAGGCTGAAGTCAAAAACGAAAATCAGAAGTGTCACTATAAGAGACTTGTTGTTCGCTAATGACGCTGCAATCGTCACTCAAGGTCAACAGAAGCTCCAGAGCTTGATGAATCGCTTCTCTTACATGCAAGGACGTTGGCCTCACACTAAGTCTAACGAAAACAAATGTGCTGGGTCAGGATGTGGATGTTTGTCCCGTTATTACTATCGAGAACTATGAATTGTCAGTGGTGCACCACTTCACATACATGGGGTCTACCATCAATAAGAAATTCTCCCTGTACAGATAAATTGACAGCCCCATTGGCAAAGCTGCTACCATTTTTGCCCGCCTCACAACACGTGTTTGGAGAAACTCGAAACTCACAACAAAGACGAAAGCTGCGGTATATATTGCCTGGGTCATCAGCACACTAATATATGGCAGTCAGACATGAACAACCTACGCATAGCAATCTAAATATACCAATTTTAAAGAAATAATAGACTGCAAAAGTAACCAAACAAAGAACAAAATCTAAGCTGGTTATGTGTCAAAATTAGAATCTGAATAAAACTGAAAATGATATAAGCAGTTTATCACATTATGAAAAAAAAAGTTACGCCCACATAGATACGAGTACACACACACACACAGTTAGAAATGTTCATTTACCCTTTATGAAGTATAGATTAAATAGCGAAGTGGATGATGACAGTCAGGAAACAGAGACAGTTGAATATATTTTCTAAAATAACAAACGCGGTATATCCTAAATGTAAGGATCAAAAGGGTAAAATTAGATCATTAATGTTAAACCGATGACGAGAACCACACAAGTGCCAGTGGGACAAAAGATGAGAAAACGACGCTGGCGATAGATAATAGGACATGCATTGAGGAAACCTATTGATAGCATTACAAGGCAGTTGACATTACAAATTGTCATTGATTTATAATCCCCAGAGTAAGAGAAGCAGAGGTTGACTGAAAAATGCATTGAGAAAAGAACTGGAGACATATTTAAAGTGTATGAAGGAGATATAGAAAGATCTTGAGTGGATGGCACGGGGCAGAAAGACTTGGCTTAAGTTTATTGAAGGCCTTTGCTGCTTGGGGAGCTGAAGGCTGAGGTTAATGATGATATTGTTGATGATGATGGTGTAGATAATGATGAACACAAAAACATGCTTTAGTAATGTGACAGGGGCTAGGTGTGGTTGAGGCGAACTTATGTCGATATGGCTACCTCACACCCAAGACCCATGCACTAAGAAAATTTTATTAAGGATCGTTTGATAGGGGTTGCAATTATTGGTTGCTTGCAACCCTCTCAGCAGCAGACTTAGCAATTCAAGCAACACAAAGCTTTATACAGATCAACATTTAATACTACCGAACACCCAGACAGTGTTCGTAGACTTTCTGAAAAACAATATATAAAAACAATGTCTAAGTGAAATTCAATAGCATAAATAATAACACTTACCATTCAGAAATGCGCCCACCACAGTCAACCATGATCAATCAGCTACAGGTACCCATTCATACCACGCGCTCTATGGCTACGCCATCTTGCGAGAACGGCAAACAGCCACGCTAACACCCAGCTAAGCTGCGTGGTTGTACATTCTATAGTAACATTACATTATAATACTAACTATTATAGAAATAATGGCTTAGCAAAGCTATATAAAGCGGTACAAATAACCAATAGAGATTTTACACAGTATAAAAGACTAGGAAACTAAGAAAGCTAACACCAACTAGCTATAGCCGATCTTACTATTACTTACACCACATTATCAGTCTAACATTACTGAAAAAGCACAGGACTTTATCCTAGTAAGCTGTAACATAATAAATTACAGCACTCGCCACGCTAAAATAAACTATTTCGGCATCCGCACCGTAGTTAAAAAATGTAACAGTCTAAATCGCGCCACAATTAAATATATTATTCAAACCAACTCATCATGTGACGTATTCTTTCCAGAACGTTGTCTCCATTACAGCTGCTCTGAACGCATCACGATTCTGGGCAAGTCGACCTGCATCAGCCAAAGACAAGTTCAGACTCTCTGTGATGTCCTGGGTCCACCGTCGTCTAGGTCGACCCCTTCCCCTTTTTCCAGGGACCATGCCTTCCATCACTGTTTTTTCCAGACTATTATGTCTTTTTATATGACCGAAAAATTTCAGCTTCCTTATTGCGATGGTATTTAGGAGCCAATGTTCCTGTACATTTAGTGAGTGCAGTACTTCTCTGTTGGTCTTTTTTTCTGTCCAGGGTATTCTCAACATCCTTCTGTAGCATTTCATTTCGAATGATGTAATCTTTTTTGCAACTGTTTTATTGAGTGTCCAAGTCTCGCAGCCGTATGTTGCTACTGGGAATATACATGCTCTGATCAGTTGTAACTTTGTTTCTTTGCTTGTGCCTTGCCATAGGTTTTTCATCTGTATTAGCTTATGTGAAGCAATTGCAAGTCTTCTTTTAATTTCTACTGCACAGTCGCCAGAGCTGTTAATGATTGATCCTAAGTATTCGAATTCATTGACACTTTCCAGTTCTTCGTTATCAATTTCAATTTCTGGTTTGGTCTTTACTTTGTCTGTTGTCAATACTTTGGTCTTCTTGGTGTTTAGGTATAGATTCTGGGCCTCGCTGTGTTTTTTGGTGGACAGAAGTAATTGTTCAAGTCCTTCTGGGTTGGTCGATAGGAGGACTGTGTCGTCAGCATATCTGATTTCCGGGATCTGGTACCCGCCGATGTTAAATGAGTCAAACTCTGTGTGTTCTTGGTCATCTCTTACGTTTCTCATGATATTCTCGGCATAAATGTTAAACAGGTAAGGGGAAAGGGTACAGCCTTGTCTTACTCCTTTCTGTACTTCAAACCATTCTGATGTTTCCCCCTCTATTCTTACGGCTGCCTGTTGTTCTTGGTACAGCAGTGCGATGAGTTGTATAAGGTGGTTTGGAAATCCCATATTTTTCATAATAGCCCATAACTGCTGATGTTGTACACAATCGAAAGCTTTTGTGTAATCAATGAAACAAGTATGTAGGTCAACGTTGAATTCTCTACACTTTTCTATGATGATCCTCATGTTGAATATATGATCCCTAGTGCCTCTACCTGGTCGAAAACCCGCCTGTACTTCATTTATTTCTGTTTCTAGCTTTTGTTGCATCCTTTTCATTATGATTTGTAAAAGTATTTTGCTGGCATGGCTTATAAGAGCTATAGTTCTGTAGTTTGTGCACAGTTTCAGGTTGCCCTTTTTTGGCAAGGGTATGTAAATTGATCTTTTCCATTCCTTGGGCCAAATTCCGCTTTGCCAGATCTTGCAGCATAATGCATGGTATATACGAGCGCTGCCTTCTCTTCCTGCCTGTATCATTTCAGCTGTTATTTCATCACAACCAGGAGATTTTCCACTTTTTAAGTGTTTGATTGCATTCCGGACTTCCTCTATGGTAGGTTCTGGTTCACGTTCCGCTTCATTCATGACGTTGTTATCTGCCGCTTTGTTTATTTCCGTATACATTTCTTGACAGTACTCCTTCCATCTGTTCAGAATATCTTTACGTTCTGTTAGAGTGTCGCCTTTCTTGTCGTTTATTGCTCGAGGTGATGATTTAAAGTTGCTGTTTTTCAATGTTCTTACTTCAGAAAACATATTCTTACTCAATCCCTGTTCGCGCATTTCCTCTATTTTCCTGCAGGTGTCGTTTATGTATTGTTGTTTGTCTTGTCTGACTCGTTTTTTAATCTGCTTTGTGTATTCCTTGTACAACTCCTGATTTTCTGTATCTTTTTTGGACTTCATTTTTCTTCTCTCTACCACCAACTTCAGTGTTTCGTCTGAGATGTATTCTCGTCTCTTTATGCTTCTTTTAGGAATTAACCTCTGTGCATTTGTAATATATACATCTCTGATGTTATTAGCAAGTTCATCTGGTGTCATTTCCTCCTGTACTGCCATAAGAATGTCAAATTTGTTCTGAATATCGACACTGTACTCTTCTGGTATGGCGCTTGTGTCATAACGTATTACTTTGTCGCTTGTAACGACTTTTTTCAACTACGTGTCGGATTTACATAAGCTCATGGAAGGTTTCCTGGACCGCAAACAATAGGGAGATACTTAACCATTAAATTTCATTTACACAAATGTAATAACTGAATATGCCAGTTCTAGTACCGGCCACGTGTTATATTTCCTGAACATGGACCCACGCCATTTTCGAATAGATTTGGATAACATCAAACGGACGCGAAATAAACACCACAGAATTAAATATATACTTACTTAAAATACTACGGCACAAAGATGGTAAACCTAATATCCTTTCTAACACTGTAAAGACTTTAGAATGTTGGAGAATAATATATTTACTTACAAGTCCTAGGCATGTTCTTGAAGTAGACTTCAGCTCTCAAAGCTTGTTCTCTCTCGGCCACCGGCAATAAGAATGAATAAAGAATTTGAACTGACGCTAGAGCCTGACGCTACTCTTCTCTGATTGGCTGCTATCCATAAGCGGCATTACTATTTTTAGATGTAAACTAAGATGGCTGCCACATAAGACAAAATGGCGGTGGACAACAGACGAGATGCCTATGGCGCTGTCACAGTAAGGTGAAAACATTTAACACAATAGAAATGCATGGAGGCATATGTGAAATCATCCTGATATGATCATCGGCTATGCACAGCGCTACAGTGTACATATGTGGAAGTGAACCTCTCTATCTGTGAGGCTAACGACCCATTCGTTGACTCTTGAAATCATCCACAAACTTCCATGGATTCCCCATGTGGTGAAACTTGTTGAGAACTCAGCAATGCACACTAAGCTTGGAGAAGTCATTTGAGCCCGAAACGTGATTCTTTGACTTTAGCCTGGTTGACTGCAAGCTTGAAGATCTCACTACGGACCCAGTGATCGGCAGGGGGAGCTGAGAAGTTGTTCTGTGCAGGACGTGACAATTCCTTGGGAGAACCAGAACCAGAGCACAATATTTTTAGGTCTGCATAGCTGGAGAGCCCCGTAGATGGCGGGGAAGGCACAGTATGCCTCGCGTTTCTTACTCTTAGCTTGAGACCATTTGATCCATTAAATGCAAGCTAAACTGGAGCTCATGATTTCAACTCAGCACGTTTCGGAATGGCAGAAAAGCTGCAGGAAAATCCTAGATCTACAATGTAGATAATACCAAGGAGTCTTCAACTTGGTATTGGCTGCAAAAGAGCAAGAAGCTCAGCAGTTCTAGTTAAACAACAACAACAACACAATAGAAGTTAGTCATTTGAACTATTGCGGTTTTTATTTGTTTGTTTTTAATGAAGAAAAGTATCCCGTTCAACCTCTGATCGGTTATAATTAGGATTTATAGAGTCGCTAATTCCATTTAATAATTTTGATTGCCGATACATGATCTTCTGAGTTGCTTCATGCACCTCTTTTCTGGTGGACTTTCTTCTGTCTTGGGTGGCTGAGGTGATTTATATTTAATATTTGACTTATCCATTATGTTTGTTGAAGTTTTTGTGATTAAAAGTTTTTTTTTTTTTTTACGGGATGGGGGTAACCAGTCCCCATGCCCAACCCTCCTTAGTCGCTTTTTAACTGCAAGCCTAGTAAGGTACAGTGTTACTATTCTTTGCTCCCCTTTCGGGCCCCAGTAACACACAGTCCTATTGTATGGCTCTGAAACACGGAGAACAAAAAAAAAAAAAAAAAAAAAAAAGCCAAAAAGCTACAGACTTTCATAAATGGGTGCTTGCGTAGAATAGAAGGATTGAAATGGCATGACAAAGTCACAAATATAGAACTGATGACAAGAGCCAGACAAGAGCCAAGGGAACAAGAGATGAGTCGAAGACGCTGGCGATGGATAGGACACACATTGAGGAAACCTATTGATAGCATTACAAGGCAGTCCTTGTTCTGGAATCCACAGGGAAAGAGAGGCAGAGGTAGACCAAAAAACACATGGAGAAGAGAGCTAGATACAGAAGGGAAAATCATGAGGAAAACATGGGAAGAGCTTGAGCGGATGGCACGTGACAGGAGGACGGCATGTGTCTGTTGAAGGCCTACGCTCCATGCGTATTGATTGTTATCTGATCATGGTATCATTTCGCCGTTCCTTAGTTCTTCTATATTAGGGTGACCATATTATATTTTTTTAAGGAGGACATTTTCTGATTATTTGACTAAAAGGGGGACAAAAGGAGGACACTTTTAAGAAAAGCAGGACAGAAAGGAGGACACATTAATTTCACTAATTTAACACATTTATGTAAAGAATCATGATAAACTATATAGAAATAATTCAACGACATTTTTTTTAAAATCTTCATAAATGCATGTTTTAATAATTTTTCCATCAAGTATTATTTTTTCCAAGATCACTAGCCTAAATATTCAGTCTTTAACATTGTACTTTTCACTTGACATTATTTTTCTCAGTAGGTCAGAATTTCCAACTAAATACTCATGAGACTCTCTACAAGAAACAGTCTTATAACTGTACTGAGCTTGTAATATTCCTTTAATACCTTCAACAGTGAATTGGTATCTGTCCTTTGTCCACCGACTTTCCATTAAAGAGAAAAGCTTCTCGATAATGTACCGGAACAGCAAGAAAATATTGAGCAATGAGCAGTAGTTCAGTAACTCCACATTTCTTGATTGTTCAAAGAATTTGGTCCACTTTTCATGTGCCAGTAATTCAATAAAAGTATAATCATTCAGATTATAATACTACATACTCAATGAACAACAAGAATAAAACTAGAATTTCAGTGTATTGATGTAGACTGAGGTTAGTTGTGTCAAAGTAGAATACGTAATGATGGATACCAGCGTTGCCACTTTGAATTTTGAAAAAAAAAAAAAAAAAAAACCTAGATTTCGGCGACTTGGGCTATTTCAAGACTACTATGATAGATTTTTGGGCTATTTTGGCCGAAATCTAGGTGGCGTTCTTCAACTAATAAAGAAAAATGACACATAGACAGGACCAAAAAACCTAGATCTAGATGAACTCACCTAGGAGTGGCAAAGCTGATGGATATCCTCTATCAAATCTGAATGCAGTTATTGACCCATAGCTAGACTGCTTGCGTCAGGGTCAGCAAACCAGAGCTCACCAAGACCCTACTCTACCTCCAAGTGGTGGTCATGGAAACAGGCTGCATCACTGCAGTCTGGCTGAGTGAGTAGGGATCGAAGAGGGAAGACTAACCCGGTCCCAAAAATGCCGTGTTGAAGACGGATGTATCGGCTGAAAGGAGCAAATATCGAAGCTTCATTGTAAACGGGCACAACGCAACCAACGTCCTTTTCAGGACAAACGACAAAGAAAGAGGAGGCAAAGAGTTTTATCAGAATCAGATACAGAAACAACTGTGATGTAGAACATCCAGGTCACACACATAATGATACTTACTACCAGCTCAACAGAAAAGAACAAGCGGTAATCTTAAGACTCCACACTGGCCACAACAGATTGAGATACCGTACCATCTATTCAACAAGCTAAAGATAGGAACTACGATCAGTGTAACTGTGGCACTGATAAAATGACTGCTGAACATATGCTTTCAAAGTTGCCCCTTATATGCGGTACAGAGAAAGCTCATATGGCCGACGCCAGTTCCTTTCGTGGAAAGGCTTTACGGGGATTCAATTAGCCTCAAACTGACTACTGCTTCCTTTGAGAACATTCAAGTGGACGTCTGAGAGTGTACGAAGAAGAAGAAGAAATCCGAACGGATGTCAATATTTCGATTTTTTTCGCATTAAAAAAAAAACCTTCCGATTTTGTTCTTCTCTTTCTAATTTTGTTTAAATGCCGGACTGTCGTAGATTGTTGATAGGGGAATTAAGACATAGTTTGGTCCCTTCAGAATAGAAATAGAACAGGTGGTGACTCAGTGAGAGATAAGATAAGAAATAGATTTTCACGAGTGAAATGGTGAAAAAAATATGTGGAGTCTGTCCCTGGACTCGAGAAGATCCTCTAGTTCAGCCTATCTCTACAACAGAACTTTGTTTGTCAGACAGTACACCTATATATATATATATATATATATATATATATATATATATATATATATATATATATATATATATATATATATATATATATATATATATATCAACCACTCACATACACACACACACACATAAGTGACGACAGTTAGACGCACAAACGTGAAAACTATATCAATGGAATAGGGATATGTTGGGACGAGCTGACCAACACATGTAAATAAAGTTTTTATGTTAATTTTATTTACTATAAAGAAACTCTACAACAGCAATATTTTGAATATCAATCAAATACAAATAAACATAGGTTAATGAATTAATAAAGAAATAGACTCATAGGTGGAACCCTCCCTCCCTCTGTTGAGACAAGATACCGTTAGAAGAAAGTTTTTTTAACCCCCAAAAGGTCAAAGATTTATACGCTATGGTCTAGGATTTTCCCTATACAGTAAAGAACAAAGTTATTCGTTAATCTATTCTGAAAGGAACAGTATTAGCAAAACTTACACACACAAAATAAACAACGTGAGTACATGGATTCTACAAGATATATATATATATATATATATATATATATATATATATATATATATATATATATATATATATATATATATATATATATGAGAATTCATCCTTCCTCTCTTCTCAGACAGCCGTGGCCACGTTCATTCTTTCTTACCTTATACTTGATTTGCAACTTCTGGAACAATCTTTAGGACACACGGACACAGCAAATCCAGTGTTATTTTGGCAAAGAAAACCCCAGCTCCTCAAAAACAGATTAAATCCACTTCTCCGGGGAACGTTCACTTTGTTACTTTTATTTAGGACTTCTGTTTATGTCACATTAATTAGTCCAGGTAAGAAATTTAACAATGCTCACTGTAGCAAGTGTAATTTGCTGGGAGGTTAAGATGTTATACCTAAAAGAGAAAGAAGGCTGTGTCTGTGTCAACCGTGTGAGGTCAAGCAAATGTAGGCCCCTGACTATAAAAGATGATGATGATGTATTTTCATGGAACCTAACGCTACCTCCCTAGATCTCACACGGTCTGTATATTTTAATTCTAGTGGCTGGTGTCTGATGTGTCTAGGGGTGAAATGATAATGGTGGTACATAAACACAATACACTTTAACTCACTATAAGGAAATGAATAAGACTGTGGTTAAAGTTTTCTTTAAAATTGAATTCTTTTCTTTTTACAATTTTTAATCTGCCTGTCCTGCCATCTCTTTTGGACAGGTCTTTAAAATGAGGAAAATATATCTTACATATACTATTTAACTAAAATGTTTGGACTCTTTGTTCTATAAGTATAATGTTACTATCTTGTTCCTGTAGGTGTATTCACAGACTAAACTTTAATAGCTACCAGGTTTAGTCAATTGTTAGGAGGAGCTGTTGTTTAATCACGCCCCATATAATTCTGGTTATTCTTGGAAATAACAATTTTTTTATTTTGAATGAAGTGTCAGATGTCCCAGATGTTGATACATCACCTGGGATTCTTGGTAGGAAGATAACAAGTCAGTATGTCGCTGCAGAGAATATATATATATATATATATCAGCACATACAAGCTCCTTCTGGCTCTCTGCTGACAGCATAAACTTTTGAATGGAGACTTTTATCTTTACAATCACTCATCAGGTTTCCTGTCACCGGCTGGTAACAGGAAATAAAACCCTGCAATAAAAGACACCCTGGCCTTTTCACATCTGATCACAATTTCTTATCACTGTGTACACATGATGGTATGGGGTCAGCCTCAATGTGCATGCAAGTGCACCAGCCCCTAATTTATATGACTCACACCTTGCTGTGACCACACCTCTGGTCCCTATGGCAGATACGCCACTGTACTTCTACATAGTTGTCTTCAATACAATAACGTGGAGTAACCACATCTCCTTGTTGTATGATTTTCTTTTCTTTTCTTAATTATAAACGCTCTAGGTATGTTGAAGAGTGTTCATGGAACACAGAGGCTTACTACATCTTCTAATACAATAATATTAATACAAAATCATAACAATATGCAACAGTCAAATACAGTTCAATGTGAGGACTCAATAATGGTTGCTCCCGGCATGTCCTTCACTTTTCCCAATAGCAGTATCTAACTGTTGCAGTTTTAATCAAGCATATTAATACATAAAGCATTCTTACCACAAATTGAAAGAAATATGTCACAAATAACGTTGACTGGCAAAAAATGGCCTCAGTTTTCTCTGCCCTGTCCAGACTGTGAATTTAGTATTATTTATTTTACAAGTTATCACATCTGATCTCAACGTACTTGTGATAGAAAATTTTCTTGACAAATGGCCACGAGAGCTCTAAGCCTTGGCCAATATCTATTAGAGCTGGCCAATAAAATCAGGCGACTACCAAATTTTGAATCTAGTTTTTGAAAAACAAAAACAAAATTCCAAACAGACTATGCGTCTGTAGTCCATTGGTCAGTCCGCCTGATTATGCCAATACAAAAAGATGTTTAGTTTTGGTTAACATTTTCCTACCTCCCCCCTTTACTCCTATACCTCTTTTTTCAAATCGGCGTTCCCAAATGTTACCAAAAAAAAAAACAAACAAACAAGCAAGGACGATCGTGCGTTTGTCCGTCTGTATTAGAATATATGGTTTTATGACAATATCTTGGCTGTTAGTTGGACTATAGTGTAAACGAAAACATATTATTGCATAGGGGACAATAAGCTATCTTACTATATGATTTTTATGTCTATATTATGTGTCGTTTAGATTTTCAGTTTTGTCACTGTTAATCGTCAATTATAACTTTTACACAAGTCGGCCATCTTTCCCCCTTGTCTATAATTTTTTCCTTATTCAAATAAACCACAAGTTTTTGTGACGTCAGAAATACACTACGCGGCGAAATTTAAACTGTCTGTGTGTTTATATCTGCTGGCTTTTCCAACAGAGAGGTTATAGTATTAGTCCCGCGTGCAGAGCGAAGAGGGGTTTGGCAAGGCGGTTGGTAGTATTTTGCGTTAATTATTACAGTCGTTTCGTTCTTACACTACTGGAAAATGTACGAGTTACTACTAATTGTTGCGTTAAAGTTAAATATTACGTTAATTCAGACAGCTGTTTGGGCCACAGTTCTGGCAGATCGTTAATTATAAGTCTTTCCTCAGTTTCGTGCAGCAGATCGGACACTATGTTAAAATTAAAGTCTCACGGAGTAAACTAGGAAATAGTATAGGCTTTTACGGCTTTCATTTTATAAGCATTTCCATTGCACCAAAGGCAGCGCTCTACTGGCGTCGAAGATGACAATAGTCAGACTCATGCGGGCGGGTTTATTTATTATCATAGGACTAAAATCTTACTGAATTTAGCGATTATCTCACAGATCTCGCTACACTCACAGTGTCAGTAGCTTGAGATTTCCAGTACATAGGAATGTCAGGTCGGTAACTTCTCTCAGTATAAAAATTCCTTGTCACACCACAAATGGTCAAACGTCGGGAAATGTTAATGTTGATTATGTCACCACGACGAACTGAATGTAAATGAAATTGGGAAAAAGAAATCTGGATCTATAGGCCCAGTTACAAAGTCACTCTTAATGTTCTTTGGGTTGGTACTCTGTCTCTCTCTGGGTGTAAACACAACCCCAGACAGGTTTACCTTGAAAACCCAGATACTAAGTAAAAATGTTCTTTATATGGTTATTCTCAGATTTATATGGAAGCCGCTGGTAGATTTTGGGCTTGACCCCGTACTGTGTAAAGGAGAAAAATACAAATGCTTTACATAATATAGTACTCTCAATCCTATCCTTAACCCGCGTAAAATATAATATATTCATACACTCAGTTATTTAACTTTAAATAGAACTACACGTGTATCTCATATTGAATCGTTTAATAAAAGTCTCCGTGAAATAAGCGCTAGTCACTTATAATTTTAATCATTATGAATTAGAAATAAATATATATTTCGTCAGTACTCATAATGAATAGTGGTTTACTAGACAATTAAAATAACTCTTACTGGTTAATATCAGTTAGTTAGATTTACGCTACAGCCGGAACAATTTAGCTATAGATTATATTAATTTGCTAGTCACTTTGCACAAACTCCTAGTGAAATAAAATTACGGACTTAACAATTAAATCACTCTACACAGAAAACTCTTAGGGAAATAATAATTACCGCAAACACAGAATTAGGACTACTCCAACGAAAAACTAAGTAATTCCAAATGGTATATTGAATCTAGAAATCGCAGCTAGTAGTCTCTAGGACTTCTTTGAGTGCTGAATAATGGATTTTAAAAGCTGGAGAATACATATTAAATTTACAGAACTTCGCTCAGACGTGTTACTTTTAACGCCTTCGCTCAGATTTCGGGCTTTTCTTCGGTCGATCTGCGAATCAGAGGAAAAATTCAAACTTTTACCGCGTGCAGACTCTGGCAATCGAGCGAAGCCCGTTCTTTGATCTGGCGATTCTCACCGTGTTTAATTACCTTCCAAACGAACGGATTCGGGGGAGTAACTATGATTACCTGCCCTTGGTTCCAATATATCTACTCTTTGTACTCAAATTATTTCCCCTGATCGCTTTCTACCGAAAATTTGTTTCAACTACATTAGCTTATCTTCCCTTGAGCCAAAAGGATGACTTTTTTTTGAAATAGTTGCCCCTTTCTACGCGTTCCGTCTACCTGTCTGATTGCAAACATTCCTCATAGTTTATACGACATAGAGAAAAGAAAATGCGCGTGGCCAAATTAAGAGTTTGACATATATAGAGAAGTGAAGGGGTCTACGTTTAACAAATAGGTCTGTTGGTAAACATTCCTAAGGCAAATAGAGAAAATAAAATAAAATAGGCGTGCTAAATTAAGAAAGAGACAGATATCTGATTGTAGGAAGGTTTTACTTTAACAAACCGTTCATGGCTCATAAGGAAGCCGGTGAAAGACAGGTGGAAGAAAAATGTAGATGTATGAAATCTATTTTCATAATATCCTCTGCCACAGACGTCCCCGCTTGAAGATGTGAAACCCTTTCATGTCTACTTTATGGAAATAGGTTTCCTATATCAGTAGCTTCCGGGTGACTGTTTTCGTCACTCTCATCTTCCTCCTCCTTCGTTGTCCAATTCGTACTCATGAAGTCTGCTCCAACGTTTTCTTTTCCTGGAATATATTCGACTTTAAAGGAATATACACTTAGTAACAACGCCCAGCGCATTATCCTCGCATTGAATTCTTTATTCGCACCAAGAAACGCCAGTGGAGCATGATCAGTCTGCACCGTGAATGATACTCCGTACAGACATTCATGGTGTCTTCTTATACCATGAACCAGTGCCAGACATTCCCGTTCCACTGTGGAAAAGTTAAAGTTAGTCGCTTATCCTTTACAGGACGTGGCAATCAACCCCAGCTTTTATTGGCTGTTTGTGATTTTTCTAGGCAACTTTTTTCACTCAGTAGTTTGTTATTGCTTTCTGAACGGTACGGCGCTTATACCATTGTTAAAAATCCACACAAAGCGATCTGCTACCAAACCGCCTGCAGCGGGTTTCGAACCTGTTATATCTGGATTATGAAACTGCGTTCATATCCATTAGGCCACAGACGCCGACATGGAATAGTTACGTTCCGCTTTATTCAATTTACGGCTGCCGTATTCCACTGGGAATAGCTGGTTCGGATCATCGTCGCCTGCCTGAAGCAGAGTTGACCCGATGCCTTGACCCAATGCGTCGACTCGCAATATGAAGGGTTTGGTAATATCAGGTAGTCGTAAAATTGGATATTCAGACAGCTGTTTCTTGAGCGTGACGTAAGCGTCTTCGCACTTTGATTCCCAGATAATTTTCTCAGGTCGCCCCTTCTTTGTAAGGTCAGTAATGGGTGCAGTCAAACCAATGAAGTTTTTGATGAATTTCTGGTAATAAGCACATAGTGATAAGAACGATCGTGTTTCTTTCTTCGCCCTTGACCTCTTTGCTGCACGTATCTTCTCTACGTTCTTAGCAACTTGCCACATGACACCGTGAGCAATGGTATGCCCCAGGAAGTCAAGCTTTTCGAAGCCGATTAAACATTTGCTAGGTCTAGCTGTGAGACCAGTTTCCTGTAGTCTCCTGAGGAGCATAGCAACCGTAGCAATGTGTTCTTCGTATGTGTCCGTTGCAACTAGTATATCGTCCATAAAATTGTGGATATGTGGACTGTGCAATGGTTCTAAAAGCTTTCTCATCATCCTTGTGAACACTCCTGGTGCGTTATGTAACCCGAATGGCATCACGTTAAACGTATAGTGTCCTTCACTGGTGCTGAAAGCTAGCAAAGGCTTAGTTTCCTCTTTGACTGGTATTTGATAGTAACCTTTACTCAGGTCAATCTTGGAGAAAATCCGTGCCTTGCTTAGCTTGCTAAACAGCTCAGAAGCGCTTTGAAGAGGTTCCGGCTGAAATTCCGTTACAGTGTTAAGTAGACGGTAATCGATGCACAGCCGAACTTCCTTATTGGGCTTCTGCAACAGCACTACGCTCGCATTATAAGGAGATGTAGATTCACTAATAATTCCTGTTTTACGTAGCTTGTCTATCTCTTCACGTAGTGTATCAGCTTTCGCATACGGAATAGGGTAAACTCTGGTTCGAACAGGTGTCTCGTTTGTAAGTTTCATCTCGAACTCTACGAGATGTGTTTGCCCAGGTATATCCGTTAGCACTGCTGTGTACTGTTTCAGTAGCGCCCTCGTTTCTGTCTGTTGTGCTTCAGAGAGAGTGTCGCAGAATTTTACATCCTTGAAAGATTCCGTTTGTTGCAATGGATATTCAATGCAACTATCGTCATCTTCCTCATCTTCGGTAGCTATTGCGACCGCCAGGAGATGTTCGGAGGACGGCACAGGTCTTTCTAAGTAATTCTTTAGCAGATTTACGTGGTAGACCTTCTCCTTTCCTTTAATAGAGATCTGATAGTTAGTTCTCGAGATCTTTTTAAGGACGGTAAACGGCCCTTGCCAACCTATGCGTAGTTTGTTGCTTCCGGTTGGCAGTAACAACAAAACTTTCTCCACCGGTTGAAGTTCTCTCTCTTTCGCTGCCTTATTATATCGTTTGGCGTGCTTTGCGCGTGCTCGCCTAAGGTTGGTCGTTGCTAGATCCCATCCTAGTTTTAACCTTTCCTTTAATTCCGACACATATTTACTGGCTGAGACGACTGTCTCATTAGCCTTCTGGTCTGTCAGGGACCGAAGTAAGGCTTCTTGCGGCCCCTTGATAGGTCTGCCGAATAAAAGTGTAGCTGGGGGAAACCCCGTAGAGGCCTGGGGAACTTCCATGTAGGCGAATAAGGCTGCAGGAATAAAAAGGTCAATATCTTCCGGTTTCTCTTGTCCCAGCTTACGTAACATCATGGTGAAGCTGCCGTTGAAACGTTCCACGAGCCCATTTCCGGCCGGATGGTACGGGCTGGTGTGGATGTGCTTAACCCTCAAGATCTTAAATATCTCCTCCATTAACAGGCTACGAAATTGGGATCCATTATCCGTCAAAACTTGTTGAGGGAATCCCAACCGTGTAAATATCTGCACGAGGGCTTCTGCGAATTGCTTGGAATCCGTGCATGTTAGCGGTATAACTTCAGCCCACATAGTGCATGTGTCGACTAAGGTCAGGATAAACCTGTTCCTTCTTTTAGTCCTTTCTAGGGGTCCTACAATGTCGACAGCAACCCGTTCAAATGGTGTTCCTACTATTGGCATTTCACCCATGGAAACTGGGAGTGTCCGTTGCTTGGGTGCCACACGTTGGCACTGGGCGCAGGATTTCACGTATCTGATAATATCAGAGTTCATTCCTGGCCACCAATAGTGAGTCGCTATTCGCTGATTTGTGGCGTTTTGTCCCATATGTCCGCTAAAGGGAAGAGAGTGCCCCATTTCTAAGATCTGGTCTCTGTACTGTGTCGGTACTAGGAGCTGGTTATGCCCTTGTTCAGGGTCGCCCGTTCTACGATAAAGTACACCATCCTTAGAAAAAATGTCCCCGTTGTGTCTGGGGTCCTTGGCCATGGGCAGTTTCCTAAAGCAGGGCTCCAAAGTAGGGTCCTTTTGTTGCGCCTCTTTAAGTTCCTTAGGTAACAAATTTGGCGCAGGCTCCCGTTCCTTCTTGGTTTGCCCTCTTGTGGTTACTGCTGCCACAATTGGCTCTTTCGGTCTCCCAATAAACACATATATACAGCCAAGTATGACTGGGTAGATCGGGTCCTCCATGATAGCCGCTTTGATCACACCTCTGACAAAATCAGAGTGTATCTCCACCAATGCGATGGGAAGCGTCATGGGTTCATCTCCTTTGAAAACTCCACAAAGTTTGACGGTGTCTTCTGTTTCTTGACCGGGTTTGACCAAGTGTCTTGCTACAATGCAATCGAAGGACAACCCTGTATCAAACAAACAATCTGTTGAAGTCCCGTTCAAAATAACAGTACCTCGCGTTGAGGGCCTCTCCCCCTTAGGTTTAGAATCACTGACACTAATTCTTCCTTGCGAGGCTGTCTGTAAGCATCCGATGCGTTTAGGCTCGGTGTGCTTGCCCTGATCAGACGTCCCTTGCGCAGGAGCTTTCCCTTTATCACTCTGTCCTTTCTGGCCGATCTGCCATGTAGGGCGGTTGGGCTGATCAGAATTTTTGTTGTTGGTGGGGTACTTGTTTTTTAAGTATTTAGATTTTTCCTGGGGAGGGTTCTGGGGTGCAGTTTCTCTGGGGTTATGGTTGTGAGAAGAATTGGAAGACTGTTCTAGATTATTCTTCCGTGAAGGTTCTTCTGTCGGTTTACGTTTTGCTCCTGGCAGTTCAGCCAGCGCATTTACATATCGTTCCGCCTTGCTCAAAATGTCCTCTAGTTTTTCTGCTCCTTGTTCAGCCAAAAATCTACGGGTGTCACTTGACAAAGTGTTCTTTATTTGTTCGCTTACAACGAACTCCTCAAGTCCTTCATAGGTAGAGGGAAGCTGTGAAAGCTGTAGGCACTTTGTCAAGTATCCCTTCAGACGAGAAGAGAACTGCTGAAAAGTTTCAGTGCTCTCCTTCTTGCTGTTACTGAACAGTTGCAACAATTTTTTAGCGTTCATTTCGAACCGTTCGAGCAAAGCCTTCTTCAACATGTTGTAATCGTCTGGTTGGCTGCTTTCCAGTTTGCGTACGCATCATACACAGAACCTTTTAAAGCCTGAGAAAGCTTCAAACACCAACGCGACCTTTCTAAACCGTACAGATATGCCATCCTCTCAAATTTTTCTAGATACCAGTCTATTTTCTCATTGGGGCTTGGGAAAGATTCAAAGGCAAAAGACATAGCTGTGAGTTGGGTAGATTGAGTGCTGGATTGATCAGTTAAAGAAGAATGAGGAGAAGACGGCTCTCCATTGCTGGAAGTAGAGGCAGCCCCACGGCTTTGGACTTCTAAAGCCTTAAGAGCCAATTCATGCTGTCTCTCCTTCTCTCTTTCCTCATGCTGTCTCTCCTTCTCTCTTTTGTTTGCCCTGCGAGCTTCCATTTCTAACTCAATTTTCTTCTGCTCCAGTTGACGCTCTTCCGCTTTTTTCTTCTCGGCGTCATATCTGTCAAGTTCTTCGTTGACAAACGCTTTCGCTTCTTCTCCCTGTAATCCCTTTTCCCTTGCTTCCTCTCTGAGCATTTGCTAAGCTTTTCACGCTCTGCCATTGTAAATAACTGACTGAGTCTTACCCGAAAAAGACAGAAGAAAATGATACACTGGTTCCGTACCAATAAGAGAAAAATACAGAAAAGAAAATACTGTTATTACCTAAATACCTCCTCCTTATTATCAGTTATCTAATCTATCGCTGCTATTATCTGGCAATTAAGGCTCCTAATGCAGATGACTATGAAACTGCTAGGTAACGCGGCATATGGTAAAACGTTAACCAATAAGGCGAAGCATGTGGATGTCTCGTACACGATGGGAGAGGATGCGTCTGACCTAATAAACTCACCCCGATTTAGGAAAATGACGTTAGTGACTGACGAGATTTTTGAAGTAGAAAAACTTAAACAGACTATATGTTGGGACCTCCCCGTCCAGATAGGATTCTTCGTCTACCAATACGCTAAATTACGCATGTTAGAATTTTACTACGACTGTCTAGATAAATTTGTAGATAGGTCAGATTTTCAGTTGTGCGAGACGGACACAGACAGCCTTTATTTGGCCCTTAGTTCAGACAACTTAGCGGACGTTGTTAAGCCCGCTATGCGACGGGAATTTTATAGCTCCTACCACCAGTGGTTCCCCGCCGAGGTATGCCCCGACCATAGACCCGACTTTGTAGCTAGCGAGGGTAAAACGCGCGCCCTTTGTCAAAAATGCCGCGAACAAAAATTATACGACAAACGGACACCGGGCCTTTTTAAATTAGAGTACGAAGGTAGAGGGATGGTTTCCCTCTGTAGCAAGACATATCACTGTTTTGGTGACTACGACAAAACAACCACCAAAGGATTGAACAAACATCACAACAAAGTAGACAAACACACATTCTTAGACGTCCTCAACACACAACAAGCACAGGGTGGGAAAAATATCGGGTTCCGGGCACACAACTCCTCCATCTACACCTACGAACAACACCACAACGCTCTGTCTTACTTTTACATCAAAAGACAGGTACATCCCGACAACGTCACCACATCACCCCTCAACATTTAAACTGTCTTCCACTCCAATACCACATACACAACACCTCTATTTCTTACGACGTGACAACCCCCCTCAAGGTCTGGCCTGCAGCTGTGATATTGTATAAAAAATCTGTGAAAATGTTACTACTGTAACAAAACACCACTAATTGAAATACACACTGTCTTTCCAATATAAATATGTATTATTTACCAATATCAATGTTTGATAATGTTACCATATACAAACTGTCTTTCCTATATAAAATATAATTATTTTTCAATTGTATATTCATATGTGATAAAAAATTACTGCACAATGTATTATGTTAAACAATACTATATATGTACTCTTATATATATATATATATATATATATATATATATATATATATATGTTTTGCTACTACAAAAAACACTATTGAATATAAAATAAAAACTATATTAACTAAAACGCCTTTTTGTTACCTATATCGTCTGTTGTATGTCTAAATATATCGTCTAACTGTTCGTCTAATTGTTCGTATAACTGTTCGTCTAACTGTTGTAAAATATATATCGTATAACTGTTCGTCTAACTGTTCGTATAACTGTTCTATAAATATCATCTTCTTGCTGTCGTCTTCTTGTTATCTAAAAATCTCAAAGTCTAACTATTATCCTCTTCTTGTTATCGTCTTCTTGTTATCTAAATATATATGTCTAAAAGTCTTCCTATTATCCTCTTCTTGTTATCTAAATATAACCTCTTCTTGTTATCTCAAGTCCGCCATCTTGCCACATTTTCCTTATATAAAAAGTCATGCAATACAACAACCTACTTATCTCCCCTTGTTATCGCAAGTCCGCCATCTTGCCCCTCCTGAATGCGCTTATATAAAAGTCACGAGCCGCCTGGCGTTTTTGCTATATAAAAGTCACGCGCCGCCTGAATACTAAGTCCAACATTCCCTATTACTATCGAGCGAAGCCCGTCCTTTGATCTTGCGATTTTCACCGTGTTTAATTACCTTCCAAACGAACGGATTCAGGGGGAGTACTCTGATTATCTGCCCTTTGTTCCAATATATCTATTCTTTCTACTCAAATTATTTCCCCTGATCGCTGTCTACCGAAAATACGTTTCAACTACATTAGCTTATCTTCCCTTCAGCCAAAAGTACGACTTTTTTAAAATAGTCGCCCCTTTCTACGCGTTCCGTCTACCTGTCTGATTGCAAACATTCCTCGTAGTTTATACGACATAGAGAAAAGAAAATGCGCGTGACCAAATTAAGAGTTTGACATATATAGAGAAGTGAAGGGGTCTGCGTTTAACAAATAGGTCTGTTGGTAAACATTCCTAAGGCAAATAGAGAAAATAAAATAAAATAGGCGTGCTAAATTAAGAAAGAGACAGATATCTGAGTGTAGGAAGGTTTTACTTTAACAAACCGTTCATGGCTCATAAGGAAGCCGGTGAAAGACAGGTGGAAGAAAAATGTACATTTATGAAATCTATTTTCATAATATCCTCTGCCACACGGACAAATCGAAATTTTTTTTGTTTTAAGCCGACCAGACGCTATATTCTGACATTGAAAGCCGGTCAACTCTTGCAAAATCCGGACGTATGGTCACCCTCAGTGTTGCCACAGCTGGGTAATTTTTTTTACTATATCTTCGTTTTTTGGCTTCCGTCTGGGTATCTGGGTATTTTTTCCCTCTCAAATCTACATTAATCTGGGTATATTTGACAATTGGCATTTACAATGTATATTCTAGAGGCAGGGGCTATATTTATTTTTACAACCCATTCAGTGACAAAGCAAACATTAAACAAATAAACTAGCGAACATAACAAAACGAAACTAAACTAAACACCCAACAGTGCCCGATGCTAATGTGTCATGTCTTTGTGTTCTTCTGTGTGGGTACACAGCGCGCCTCGTTTCGTTCCCTCTTGTCTGGACTGATACTTAAAAAAGGGCCGCTGGTAGTTCGCTATCTCTTTTTATAGGCACTAGGCTAATCACTCACTTTACTGCGCGCTAGGCGTATTAATCTTGGCTACTTAAATATCACTCGCGACATTTGCTCTTATAAGGCACTAAACCACACAAGTATGGCCCATAACTATCAATTATAACACACAACTCTACACCACAACTATATGTAGGCTTTATTATGGCCTCATTACATATCTTCTACTTCAGACTTTTCACAACCCAGAATGCTTCGCGCACATCGAAAATAATCTGCCTAGAAACAGGTAGGGGGCGGGCGTCTCCTTTTCGGCCCCATCACATATATATATATATATATATATATATATATATATATATATATATATATATATATATATATATATTAAATATAAAATTTTGCCTCATTTTGGCGAGGCACGTCCCGTTCAACCTAGCTGGTTATATTAGGGCGCATGTCCAAATATAAAAGACCTTTAGGTCTGGAGAATTAGTTACCTGTTAGTTATTTGAGCATTATACATTATATTTATATTATAATTAAATGTAAAAATTATGTTTTATATATTTTTTTCCACTTAAATTTAATTCTTGTTTTTAACCACATCAATGACGTTGTTTTTTTTTTTACTCGTTTACATCAATTATCTATTTCCTGTTATTCTGTTAATGGCTGTCATCTACAATACTCAGTCATTTGTGCGATGTGTTTTAAAGTATTCTTTTTAAATTTCAGACTTAAGCAGATAGACAGCATATTTTTTGTTGTTATTATAAGATTATAAAATGAGCGATGATGAATTTATGCTAGGTAGTTGTAGCAGCATGACGACACACACGCCACCTCACTCCTCAGCATGCGTCGAAAGAGTGTTTTCGAAGGTTAACTTAGTTAAAACTAAACAAACCAACAAGCTTTTTTGTGAAACAGTTTCCAATCGAATACTAGCCAAGCAAGCAGTTGCCAAAGATGGAGTTTGTCATAAGTTTAATCCTAGTAAAAGCGTCGTTGAAGATGTACGTGAATGACGTTGTCGGCAGAGATATGCAAAGATTTTGGAACTCCACAATCAAGATTCCACGTTGTCAATTTATTCACATGATCTTGACGAAGGAGAAGTTCTCGACATGGATGCGGAGTCGCTGACAAGTGACAATTTTCAACAGTAACAAGTTACAAGTAACGTTTTATATCTGATTTGAGGAATATTTTGTTAATTTAACTGCTGTAAGTATATTACTGTTAAAATATCTCATTTTCAAGAGTTCATGTATTGGGGTGTTAATAAAATCATTTTTATATAATTGTGAATTTTTGGTAATAAAAAATAAAATAAAAATGAAGAAATAAATAAAAATTGTGGTAGCACACAGCTTATTTGTGCTAAAGTTGTACTAAAAGATTGTGTAAGCATCGACTATCCCGTGTATTTGAGGCATAAAATAATCTGCGTATTTCTGGGTTTTTTTTAAGAAGAATCTGGGTGGGTTTATCTCTAGAACTTTAGTGGCAACCTTGATGGTCACCCTATTCTATATCAGAGTTGATATTAAGCGGGTTAGAAATTTAACAAAAGCGCAAGACCTAGGATCAGACGTTTCGTAATCGCAGTTCACACTTCACGCTCGAGCAACAGAAGCGGTAAGAGTTGCAACTCCGTTGTGCAAGTCTGTCTTATATAAGCTACATTAATTTATTTAGTACTGTTATGTCATGTATTATGCACCGTTTAGTAGTCGACCACATCACCCCTAGCGTGCTGATAGTCAAGAAAATATGTGCATAACACCATATTCCCAATATGCCTCAATGGACGTGTTACGGGATCCTTAGTTGTCGAGGGTATCAAATAAGACAAAGAAGGAATAGAACTAGGTTACTGGAATTGATAGGCAACGTAATTCGTATCATATAAGGTTGCGCACAGAGCTGGCAGTAGCTTCGTTAAAAAATGGCTAGCCTACATAATCCACAACTGCAACAGTATATGGATGCGTTGGTTCAGTCTTCCTGCAAAGACGCACGTAGCGGTTGTGGCTCCATGTTCCATAAAGAGCGAAAAAGAAAAATTGATCATAATGATAGTGTTTTAGTGGACTCTTTTCAGGATGTGAAAAATTTATTGAAGTGTGCTCTTTGAATTATTAATCAAATATTATAATAAACAAAACTGAATGCTTACAAACGATAGAGGAAAAAGTATTCAATTTAAAGTAGTTCACACTCCAGTCTATCCAGATATTAAATGACTGCCGGCTGAAATGAAAAATAATGGGTCTTCTGTCGACAATGTGGCTTTAAAAAAGAATTCAGAGATGCAGTAAAAAGGGGTAGGGCCTGCAGGACTCCTAAACTTAACCTTAAGCCAGGTTGAAATGAAGAGTAGTGGGCCGTGTTCTTCTATGTCATCCTAGTAAGTTGCCAACGTCATTAGTGTTAGGATTAAGGTTGGGGTTTAGGCTTAGGTATAATATATCTTAACCCATTTTACTGCGTCTCTGAATTCTTTTTTTAAGACTTTATTGAACAGACAGCCCACTGTTCTTCATTTCAACCCTAAGCCCTAACCATAATCCAAACCTTAATGACGCTGGCGACTTACTTGGATGACTCGAAGAACATGTCCCACTGTTTTTCATTTTAACCGGACTACCTTGTCATTTGAGTTCAAGATTCTGATTTTTGTGTAGCACTTGATATCTTGTGATTTCCACATATTTTACAATGCAGTGAATGCTCCTCTTGCATTCAGTATTCTTATTTTGATATCACTTTGTGTTCTTCTAGCTTTTTATTTATTGCTGACATGATGTGTCTGCGAGTCCACATCTTGTAAGGGATGTATCTCCAAGTGCAATGTTGCAATCATTTGCACATACACTGCATTCTTTCATCATTCAACTCCCTTCAGCTCCCCAAGGAGCTTAGGCCTTCAGCAAACGTATGCCAAGTCTCCCCTGTCTTGTGTCATCAGCTCAATGACCTTCAACAAACTTATGCCAAGTCTCCCCTGTCTTGTGTCATCAGCTCAGTGACCTTCAGCAAACTTATGCCAAATCTCCCTGTCTTGTGTCATCAGCTCAGAATCTTTCCTTGTCTTCTCCATCCCCTTTCATATATGTCTCCAGTTCTCATCTCCATGTGTTCTTTGGTCTCCATCTACCTCTCTTATCCAGGGGATGCCAAGGACTGCCTTGTAATGCTATCACCTGGTTTCCTCAATGTGTGTCCTATCCATCTCCAGCATCTTCTTCTCATCTCTTATTCGACTGACGATTGTCTGGTTCTTGTCATCAGTTCCATATTATTGATCTTATATACATTGTATCAAATCTGCAAAGGTGAAGTGAGATAATCTTTCCTATCCCTGTGTTACTGTTGTGTTTTACTTTATATTACTGGCACTGCTGACAATAGTATTGTCAGACCTGTCGGGCTTACTGTTAGTGGCCGACATATTGTTTGATTACGCAAATATTTGTGGGCCGTTTCTTTGACTTAGTTAATGGTGACAAGGCGAACACAATGGCAACTACTGGGTCATAAAACTGACCAATTGACACGTAAGGTATACTGGACTCAATGTTGGACGTGGAAAATGATACGATTTATTACAGGCAAGGACACTGACATCATTTGCAGGTAGAGTAGATCATCAACATGAGTTTCATGGCAAATACATTGGTATATATAATATGTCCATTGATTGACAGCACTGGAACATTACGACTTCAAGGTTAACGGCTTGATAGAATATATATTGGTCTATCGAACTGACCGTACATTTTCTTTACATAAATATATATATATATATACATATATATATATATATATATATATATATATATATATATATATATATATATATATATATATATATATATATATATATATATATATATATGTTTATAAGTTACTTTCAACATCAATCCGCTCCTGGTGCTAGAGGGACGCACAAGCGACTTGACACATCGAGTCAAACCGAAGCTCTACCATAGCACTGCCGGATGTTAAGTATCTGAGGTGAGACACTTGAAAATGAGCCGTTTTTCTGGCTAAATATTTATACTGGCACGATTCTTGGAAAGGTACTCCAAGAATGACTTCATCTTTCAAATAATTATAATAATATCATCCGTGGGTCTTCCCTTGACTTAGGGCAAGTACATAAGAAATCACGTCTATCTCAGATGGCGAATATTGGGATCTGCCTCAAGCATCATTGCTGACAGGCAACAGATCACCTTGACAAAACACGTCATACCGTTCAAACATCGTGCGCGGTGGCATGCAAATAATCAAACATACAATTAACTTAGATACACTCAAAAGTGCATCTATACTAGACTCACTTGTGAGGATCTCAAACATTTAACTCCCCCGCAAAATTATAACCTGTCTTTCATCTTCTACATGTAATGCAAGTAAAAATTAGTTCCCCTAAAGCAGAAAGAGGCACAGTACTTGCTGAAAAGATAAAAAGTCCACAGTGCCTCTCTTTATGACATGACCAGACCTGTTGATTTTTCACTGCTTGGTAATTAAAATATTGTCCAGCCTGCTTATCCAAGTACTGGGAAGATATAAACAAACACAACACCCAAGTGAGCAAAAATAGACATTTAAAAAAAATTGTTTATTTTTAAATTACAATTTTGTGCTACTTGCTTTATTCTTTGAGTGGCTATGATGATTCAGAATGTGCTTTAATAATGGAGTATTCATAGGACAAATGACTAAGAACCAGAGCATAGTATTTTAGCCCTGCATATTAGGAAAGCCTCAATGGATGGCAGTATGCAGCTCTTTATCCCTGTTGCCAGTTGTGAGGATTATTTAAAGGTATGCTGGGCCAGGATGGAATGCCCAGGAAAGAAACTGGCTCTTGACTCCAACTGAGCAACTTGAGGAATGGCAGAAAGCCACAGGAAAACCCTAGATCTATACAGTAGATAATGCCAAGGAAGTCAACTTGGGATTGGCTGCAAAAGAGTAATAAGTTCAACAACATACCAGTGTATAAACTTTAACTTTGGCAAGCACTGTCTGAAAATCTAATTTTGCGCAATACAGTATTATTTCCTGACATGATTAAAGGACACTTACTAATGGCTGAACTGTCCCAGTTGCAATGATTTGGCTATGTCTGCAGAATGAGAGAAGACTAGCTACCATGGCAAACACAGGAAGCCAAGAGCTATGGACCCGGATCTCCAGGATGACCTATAGTTTGCAGGGAGGACAACATCAGACAATCTCTGAAGGACAGAAGACAAGACTGGAATGAGGCAGAGAGGGAAAACAGCTGATAGGAAAGCATGGCACTCTCTCTCGCTAATCTTTACACCCTAGGGCAGAATAAGAGCCACTAAATAAGAAAGATGATTATGAACCATTTATGGTTGCAGCGATCAAAAATTAATTGCTCAGATTTGTGACAGTATGAATGTTAAACATGTGTCTGGTTGAGGTCTACCGTAAATTTTTTGTAATTTTCACATAAGCACAGTTTATAATAAATGTTGTTTACCTGGTTGAATCAATACCATTAAAAATAATCAGTGAGTTGTATTTAATATTGCTTGAAACTTAACATAATACAATTTTGGGACGTAATGTTCACATTCATGATGAATATCAACAACATTGGAGTATAGTGATTATGGAGGTATAGCTTAAAATAAACACAACAGTGATCATCCAAAAATTATAATTTTTTTTTTTTGAAACATATAAAAAGCATTGTTACAGAACTACACAATCCTTGTATAATGTAAGGGAGGAGATCAGAGCACTGATGGAGTTGTCCGTGTGCAATGAAGATAGTCCTTAAAAAAACCAAACCAAATCAAACAGCACTGCACATTTTTTTTAAACAAAGAAAAATATCCCATTCAATCTGTGATAGGTTGAAGTTAGGATATATAGTGTGTCTAATTGCAGATAATATTTTCAATTGCGACACCTGATCAGGTAATCATTTTTCCTTTCCAAGTATTATAAATTAAGTAAACTGTCAAATTGTGTGGATGTGTGTGTGTATTTTTCCTTTGTTCTAAAATGGTGTTTCCCCATTTCTATCATAGTGTTTATAAGTGGGATGAGTGTATGAAAGCCTGAGGTGTTTGGGGTGATACCTAAGTCACTACTTATTTACCATTATCAGTATATGTTGTAAGAACTGCTTCTTCTTCTTTGATCCTTAGCCACCGACTGTCACAGCAGTCAGTGGCCATCACGCCTAGTGGCATCTTGTAGGGCAACAACAGATCGATTCCACTTTGCTCAATCGGTGGCCATCCTTCGTACAGTGCCCCAACTCTGGTTCATTCTTTGCATCTCAGCCTCCACAGTCCTCCGCCAAGTTGTTTTTGGTCGGCCTCTCTTTCGTTTTCCTTCAGGGGTCCAAAGCATAACTGTTCTTGTGATGGCATTGGGGTCTCTTCTGAGGACATGGCCAACCCAGCTCTAGCGTCTGCCAGCTATGATGGTGTGCATGTCCTCTTGATTGCTCCGAGTAAGCAGATCTTGGTTGGTGATGATATTCGGCCAAAAGATTCGGTGAATTTTTCTTAGGCATGTTGTGTGAAAAGAGGACAATTTCGACATTTCCTTCTCTGTAACTCTCCAGCATTCCGCACCACAGAGAAGCACAGAAAGCACACAGCTCTGATATAATCTTAATTTTGTGCTTGTGCTGTATTGAGAGGACTTCCAGATGTTGTTTAGGCTAAAAAAGGCTGTTCTTGCTTTATTCATTCTGATGTTGATGTCTTTGCCTGCCCCCGCCGTGTGGTGTTACTATGTATCCTAGGTATGTGAAGGTGTCTGTCTGTACCAGTTGCTGATTCCTTACTGATATGGGCTCAGGGTTGCTCACATTGAGCGTCATGACCTCTGACTTCTTTAAATTGATGTTCAAGCCCACCTGCTGGCTATACTTATTAAGTCTGTTTTTTCCTGGATGTGTTGATGTGAATGTGCTAGTAGTGCAGTGTCATCTGCATATTCCAGATCTTCCTATGTAGAAAATGTAGTTCATTTTATTCCTCTTGGACTGCCCTCTGTTGTCTGGCGCATCACCCAGTCTATGACTGTTAAAAATAGAGTGGTTGATAAGGTGCATCCCTGTCGTACTCCTGTCTTCACCTCAAAGGTTAGGTTACTCTGCCCAACATTACACGTAAAGTTGGCATAGAGGCTTTTTATGATTGACACTATGCGCTTGGAATTCCATAAGCCCTCAGTATTTTCCATAAACTGCCCCTATGTATGCTGTCAAAAGCCTTTTCAAAATCAACGAAATTAATGTACAGCTGTCTTTGCCATTCTGAGCACTGCTCTATAATGTTCCTGAGGTGAATATATGATCTACACATCTTCTGTTCTTTCTTAATCCTGCTTGTTCTTTCTACAGTTTGTGGTCTACTGCTTTTGAAATTCTCTGTATAATTATCCTGCCTAGTATTTTGCTGGGAACTGAGAGAAGAGTGATTCCTCTACAATTATTGCAGTCCGCAAGATCTCCCTTCTTGGGCAATTTGACAATTATTCCTTTGTTCCACTCTGATGGTGTTGTCCCTGTTTTCCAGACTTGTGCAAATAGTGGTTCTAATAGTTCTGCTGCTAGCTCAGGGTCTGTCTTAAATAGCTCTGCATTTAAGTTATAATGGCCAGGAGCTTTTTAATTCTTTAACCCTTTGATTGCTGTGATGATTTCTTCTTTTCGTGGAATGTCTGTATTTACATCTAGATCGTTTTCAGCCTCAGGAACATTCAATTGTGTCTCTGGTGGTTCCTTGTTCAGAGTTTCTCTGAAGTGCTCTGCCCATCTTGTTTCCTGTCCCTCTGCTGTCGTGATGAGATTTCCTTGCTTATCTCTTATTAGTGTAATATTGTTTGCACCTCATTTTCCGCTGATGAATTTAGTTATTTTGTATACTGTGCTTTGTTCATTTCTCAGTGCTGCCTCTTCTGCCTGTCTTGCAAGATCGTCTAGGAAATTCCTTTTGTTGGCTCGGGTTTGGCTTTTAACTTCCTTGTCCAGCTGACTGTACTGTTCGCTATATAGTTGCTTTAACCTGGGGGACTTCGCTTCTGTTTTCTTTCTTTTCATTTCCTTTCTCAGTGTTATGATGTTCAATGTTTCTGGTGTTATCCAGTCTTGCTTCTTCCTTTCCTGGAATCCCAAGCATGAGTTGCTGCTTTCCTTGTATACTGTTGAAATGGTGTTGAATTTCTGGTCTATATCATCAGTCAATGTCTTTTCCTGACTTTTGGCAAATTGATATCGTTTCTTTATGTCAGCCGCAAAAGCTTTTCTGGTAAGGGGGTCCTTCAATTTGCTGATGTCAAACCTTTCCTGTGTTGTTACAGTTGGTCCAGCCCTTCTTAGTTTCACTTTCAGTTTTGCTACTACTAAATGGTGATCACTTCCCACATCTGCACCTCTTCTTACCTTCACATCTGGTAATGCATGTCTCTATCTACCATTAATCTTGATGTGGTCTATCTGGTTTCTGTCCCGACCATTTGGTGATTCCCATGTTAATTTGTGAATTTCTTTATGTGGGAAAAGTGTTCCTCCAATGACCAGGTTGTTAATGCTACAGAAACTTATTAATTTATCCCCATTTTCGTTTGCTGTTCCGTTGCCACATTTCCCCATTGCTCTTTCATTATATGTATTGTGTGTACCAACTTTCGCATTGAGGTCTCCCATTACTATAATAAGATCATATCTATTTGTGTCTTCCATTTCTTTCTGCAGTTGTTTATAGAATTCATCCTTGACCTCTTCATTGCTGTCATTTGTTGGTGCATAGCATTGTATTATTGTATGTAAGAACTGCACTAGACCTTTATTACTTACTTACTTAGTCGTTCCCCTTCTACCGTGAGGTGTAGAGGTCTAGATCTTTATTATTCCACCATACCCTCACCAATCATAATATATTAATTGTCATTATTGTTATATGTTGCTTTACTACATTGTATAGTTTTCTAGGTCTGTCTATTCTAAACACCTGTTCTACAGTTATTGTTGAATTGCATGCCTGTAAATAATGTAATATTGGTGTTCTTGCATTTCTAATAAAGTTATCTTCTTTCCAGATCTTAGAAGAATCAATTATGGCCAACTCTGTGCTAAAACTGTATTATTTTGAGGGGGGAAAAGGCCGCGCTGAGGCTGCTCGACTTATCTTAGTTGCTGCAGGGAAAAAATTTGAAGATATTCGGTTTCGAGAAGAAGACTGGCCAAAACACAAACACATTGCTCCATTCGGTCAGGTTCCACTACTGGAGGTTGATGGTAAAATGTACGGCCAAAGCCTGGCAATAAAAAATTATTTGGCTCGAGAATTTGGCTTCTATGGTCAGACAAATCTAGAATCCTTGCAAATTGACCAAATAACTCAGCTTATAGAGGACTTGAATAACGTTTGCTTAGATACCGTCTTGCTGGAGGATGAAGCTGAGAGAAAGAAAGCAACTGAGAAGATTAAAGCAGAAGCAAGTCCAAGATTTCTTGGCTATTTTGAACGGTTGTTACAGGAAAATAAAACGGGCTATTTTGTTGGGGATCGGCTAACTCTGGCTGATATTGCAGTGTATGATGTTGTCACTGGAATGTTAGAGAACTATGTTGACGTCAATGATAGCTACCCCTATTTACAGAAAAATGTGCAGATTGTCAATGCCCATGAAAAGATAGGGCCCTATATTGCTTCAAGACCTGTCACACCCTGGTAGGGTGTCAAGATCTTTGTCACAGTTTTACACGACAGAACTGGATCAAAGAGTACATATGGAGAATTTCATTAAATAAAGTCATATTGCTATACTAATTTTCTTATAATGTGTATCATAAATTTTATCACTAGGTTATCTTCATGCAGAGGAATAATCCTTGCCATATGCTATTTTTCAACAATATTTAGTTCGATAAAGGAATATGGTTTGAAGATGTTAAATGTTAATGGTTTCCTTACTAAGATTGCAATGTTCATTACATAGAACATATTTTTTAGTTTTTGTGTGTGACTGTATTGATGTACTTATGACTAAGAAGGCTACTAATTTGTGCACTTTATTATTAGTTTTGCTTCTTCAGCTTCCTGTGTTTTCTTTTTCCGTGTTCATGGACATGTAGATGCATAGTAACACTTGCATAAAATAAATATATATATAATGTAGCCTGCTTAGATCTCATACTGTCTCTGTACACTTTATGTAATAAACTAGACATGCTGTCTGATTTCTCTAATTTTATGCTGTTTTATTTTTTCCTTTGTTTTTCTTAGAAATAGTTTCTCCCTATGTGAACAAATGCTGAAGGTTTATTTCTTTGCCCACCTCAGTCATTTGTGAGAAACTGGGAAGGAAGTAAAATCCAGGAAAACGTTCAAAAGCCAAATAGTTTTAGCTTAAGCCTGTAACTTCTTCTCTTCTTTGGTTCTTAGCTGCTGACTGTCAAAGTAGTCGGTGGCCATGATGCCTGGTAGCATCTTGTAGGGCAGCAACAAACTTTTTCCACTTTGTTTGTAATGCCAACAGCTATATGAAGTTTTATTGTGGTTAGTGCAAACACAAAGGTCAAAAGAAGGTGCTTATTATATACTTTACTGAAGGCTGGTTAATAACTGCGTGGTTTATAGATGTGCCAATGTTTTCAAACACCACACAACAGTTATATGGGAATAACAGAAATGTCATAAATGTTGATGGCTAATTTAGGTTTCAGGCAATATTTGTTAATTCTTCTATATTTTAGAGATAAAAATGATGAAGTGGGTATATTAAATGTATTGCTGAAGGACTTAGCATTCCCTTATCCTGAAAAAAAAACATGAGAGGGTTCAAACTCCTATTCCTTATCCTGAAAAAACATGAGAGGGTTCAAACTCCTTGCTAGAAAACGTTTCCAGGGATCAAACTTTCCTTGACAATTTTCCACTCTCCCACCCATTTTTGTATAAAAATAAATACGTCATTGCTCTAGACAAGGTTTCTTGATGTTTTCCTAAAGACTTACTGGTAAGAATTTTGTTCTTTGCTGATGAATTCCACATTTCTGCTGTTGTAATCTGTTACTAAGAAAAATAAAGTGAATTATTCATGAAACCTCCATGTTTCTCTTATCTTTGATAAAATTACTAGAGTAATAGGTTGTATTAGTTAAAGAAACAACTAATATTTTCCCTCCAGCATTGAGCTGTCAGTTGAAGTTTTAGTGGTAAATAGAATCATCAACTCAAATGTCATCAGCCATATTGTATGGCTCTGAGACTTTGAGAACAACAAAAAACAACAACAAAGTTACATTCATAAATGGGTGCTTGCATAGAACACAAGGATTGAAATGTTATGACAAAGTCACCAATGTGGAACTGATGACGAGAATCAGATAAGTGTTAGTGGAACAAGAGATGACAAGAACCAGACAAGTGTCAGTGGAACAAGAGATGACAAGAACCAGACAAGTGTCAGTGGAACAAGAGATGAGAAGATGCTGCTGGTGATGGATATGACACACATTGAGAAAACCTGATAGCATTACAAGGTAGTCCTTGTTTTGGAAACTCCAGGGAAAGAGAGGCAGAGGTAGACCAAAAAATACACAGAGAAGAGAACTGAAGACAGAAGTGAAAATGATGAGGAAAAGAACATGAGCAGATGGCTTGTGACTGGAAGACTTGGCATGTGTTGGTTGAAGGCCTATGCTCCTTCGGGAGCTAAAGGGTATTGATTGATTGATTGTGCTTTCAGTGTAAAACATGAACATTGACAAAAGAATGAGAAGGGAAGTATAATGTGAAATGAGATGCCTGAGAAAAGCATATGTTATACACATAAAGACCAAATAAGTAACAAAGAAATCAGTAATATTACTGAAACAGCAACAATAAAGGACTGCATCAAGAAACTGGATAAAACAGTCAGGATGAATTCCAATCAACCAGCACCTTGAGAATATAGTCTGAGAATTGAAGCTACCAGAAGTAAAACGTGACAACATACAATGGCACTCAACACACACATAATCAAAAATACTTCATCCAGTAGAATAAATTAAAAGATATATATATATATATAAAACAAGAAAGAAAAAAAGTAAATAATATTCTTTTTCCCTTTTGTTCAGTTTTTAACTATATCAGTACATCACTGTCAACATTAGAAGTTAAGTCAGTCCTAGTGTATGTAAACCAATAAAACGGTATTTAATCAGTTTTACAAATAACGGTTCACAAGAAACAAGGGACGTTTCGGGTTTTATCCTTCGTCAGCCACAAACAGGTGACAAAGACAAGAATTACATATAGGTACTACAAAACTATACAATGATGAGAAATATACAACAAATGGTGATACAAGCAGATGGAAAAAGTAAACAACAACAGTGATGAGAGAAAAAAAACAATAATAATACAAGAAAATCGTAAAATCTAAAAGAAATACTGAAACAAGAAAGTAAATAATCAACGAAACGAAAAAAAGAGAATTAACAAAACTGTGGAACTAGTAAAAGTACACTCAGCTCGATCCAAAGAAACTGTGAAAGAAAGCAGTAGTATTCTGTCACAGAAATCGCAATTGTATGGCTCTGAAGGACAAGAATAACAACCAAATTACAGATGATCATAAATTGGTGATTGGACTAAATATCATTCATGTTCATCATTATTGGGCTAAATATCATGATCATCATTATTGGGCTAAAAATGATCATCATTATTGGGCTAAATATCATTATCATCATAATTATGCTAAATATCATTATCATCATTATATGATCATCATTACCCTTCAGCTCCCCAAAGACCATAGACCTTCAATAAACACATGCCAAGTTCTCCTGTCGTCTGCTATCAGCTCAAGGTCTTTCCATGTCTTCCTCATTTTGATTTCATTTTCCAGTTCTCTTCTCCATGTGTTTTTGAGTTAACCCAGCTGTAAATGGGTACCTGACTTTGCTCTTGAGTTTGGGAAAAGAAAGGCACTGGTTTCCCCACCTCTCGATGCTGGACCTAGTATAGTGAAGTCTGTAACACTTCACTCCCCTACAGCATTATCTGCTATGGATCTACCATTTTTTTTTATATTTCTCCGTGCAATTAAAGCACCTCTTGCCTTTTGTATCATTAGTTTGATAACACTGTCTGTCCTTCCAACTTTATCAATATTGCTACCAAGATATGTATGTGGGATTTTACATCATGGAGTGTTTTTTCAAGTACAATATTGTTATCACATCCTGTACTTCCTGTGATCTCTTATCAAGTATTTTCATTTTGTCTTGTATAGTGTTACAGTTATGGGGGGGGGGGAGAATTGAAACAGCAATGTCATCTGTAAAATCTAGGTCTTAAAACTGCTTAGTCAGAGTTCACTTAATCTATTATCTTAGAGCTAAGGGTCTTTTATATTTGGACATGTGCCCTGTTATAATCGACTAAGTTGAACAGGACGCGCCTCGCCACAATGAGGCAAAACTTTTTTTTATTTTTTTTTTAAATCAGAGTTCACTGAATTCTATTTTTATTGGCTGTTCTTTTCATTACTCAGTATTTATAATCACTAAGAAGAGGTGCTGGCAAGAGGCATCCCTGTCACTCTCCTGTTCTTATCCCAAATAGTTCTGTAAATTGTCCTTCATGAAGAATTCTGCTTGTCATTCTTCAAATGTTTTCTTTATTAATTTAATGATCTTCAAGGGGACTGTAATGCCTCATCAGTTTTCATAGTAATTCTCTGAACACGTTCTAATGCCTTTTCATAGTCCACCACAAATCTAATGTAATGAGGTGAATTCCAGACTTTGTATTATTCTCAGTCTAGCTATCTGGTTTGTATAGAATCTGTTCAGTTTACAGCCTCCTTTTTGTCTCTCTCAGTTGTCTATCTGTTAATCTCTCAAGGATGAGCCTGTTTAACTTTTCCCTTAGACTGATAGTAATATTATTTTGCTACATTTTGTGCTCTCTTGTAAATCCTCCTTCTTAGGCTCTTTGACCAGATATCCCACCTTTCATTCTACTGGTATTTCTTCTCTCCTTCCTTCCATTCTGCTGCTATTTCTTCTCCTTCCTAGACTTTATCAAGTAATTTATATAATATCTCTGTAGAGGTTTGCAATATCTCATTTTGATGGCCTCTACTGGAATATCATATGTGCCAGCAGCTTTTTCATTTTTTTAATGAGCTGTACTGCTTTCTTCATTTCTATCTTGCTTGGTCTTTAATGAAGCCATTTACTTGCTTCTGGTTGTGTGTTAGCTTCTTTGTATTGTAGTACAGGTACATCATATTTCTTTTGGATGTAGCCTCCTCTGTCTTTCTTGCCAACTGATCAATATAATTCTTGTAGCTTCTGAGGTTTTTTTCTTACCGGTACCTCTTTGTTTGCTTCCTACATTAAGCTTTTGCCTATAACTGCGTATTATTGTGTCTTTTGAGTTTCATCTTTATTTTGGCTAACAGAAGATGGTGATTTGGTGCCATGTCTGCTCCTCTACACACTTTTACACCATTTAGTGATGATCTGAACTTCTTCGTTATGCGCATGTATGGTCCCGTGGTCTAGTGATATTCATGATCTGTATTTCACTATCATAGTACTCCGTGGTCTAGTGATATTCATGATCTGTATTTCACTATCATAGTACTCCGTGGTCTAGTGATATTCATGCTCTGCATTTCACTATCATAGTACTCCATGGTCTAGTGATATTCATGATCTGTATTTGACTATCATAGTACTCCGTGGTCTAGTGATATTCATGATCTGTATTTGACTATCATAGTACTCCGTAGTCTAGTGATATTCATGATCTGTATTTGACTATCATAGTACTCCGTTGTCTAGTGATATTCATGATCTGTATTTGACTATCATAGTACTCCGTGGTCTAGTGATATTCATGATCTGTATTTCACTATCATAGTACTTCGTAGTCTAGTGATATTCATGCTCTGTATTTCACTATCATAGTACTCCGTGGTCTAGTGATATTCATGCTCTGCATTTCACTATCATAGTACTCCGTAGTCTAATGATATTCATGATCTGTATTTGACTATCATAGTACTCCGTGGTCTAGTGATATTCATGATCTATATTTGACTATCATAGTACTCCGTGGTCTAGTGATATTCATGATCTGTATTTCACTATCATAGTACTCCGTGGTCTAGTGATATTCATGATCTGTATTTCACTATCATAGTACTCCGTGGTCTAGTGATATTCATGCTCTGTATTTCACTATCATAGTACTCCGTGGTCTAGTGATATTCATGCTCTGTATTTCACTATCATAGTACTCCGTGGTCTAGTGATATTCATGCTCTGTATTTCACTATCATAGTACTCTGTGGTCTAGTGATATTCATGATCTGTATTTCACTATCATAGTACTCCGTGGTCTAGTGATATTCATGCTCTGCATTTCACTATCATAGTACTCCATGGTCTAGTGATATTCATGATCTGTATTTGACTATCATAGTACTCCGTGGTCTAGTGATATTCATGATCTGTATTTGACTATCATAGTACTCCGTAGTCTAGTGATATTCATGATCTGTATTTGACTATCATAGTACTCCGTTGTCTAGTGATATTCATGATCTGTATTTGACTATCATAGTACTCCGTGGTCTAGTGATATTCATGATCTGTATTTCACTATCATAGTACTTCATAGTCTAGTGATATTCATGCTCTGTATTTCACTATCATAGTACTCCGTGGTCTAGTGATATTCATGCTCTGCATTTCACTATCATAGTACTCCGTAGTCTAATGATATTCATGATCTGTATTTGACTATCATAGTACTCCGTGGTCTAGTGATATTCATGATCTGTATTTGACTATCATAGTACTCCGTGGTCTAGTGATATTCATGCTCTGTATTTCACTATCATAGTACTCCGTGGTCTAGTGATATTCATGATCTGTATTTCACTATCATAGTACTCCGTGGTCTAGTGATATTCATGCTCTGTATTTCACTATCATAGTACTCCGTGGTCTAGTGATATTCATGCTCTGTATTTCACTATCATAGTACTCCGTGGTCTAGTGATATTCATGATCTGTATTTCACTATCATAGTACTCCGTGGTCTAGTGATATTCATGCTCTGTATTTCACTATCATAGTACTCCGTGGTCTAGTGATATTCATGCTCTGTATTTCACTATCATAGTACTCCGTGGTCTAGTGATATTCATGCTCTGTATTTCACTATCATAGTACTCCGTGGTCTAGTGATATTCATGCTCTGTATTTCACTATCATAGTACTCCGTGGTCTAGTGATATTCATGCTCTGTATTTCACTATCATAGTACTCAGCGGTCTAGTGATATTCATGCTCTGTATTTCACTGTCATAGTACTCCGTGGTCTAGTGATATTCATGCTCTGTATTTCACTATCATAGTACTCCGTGGTCTAGTGATATTATTGCTCTGTATTTCACTATCATAGTACTCCGTGGTCTAGTGATATTCATGCTCTGTATTTCACTATCATAGTACTCCGTGGTCTAGTGATATTCATGATCTGTATTTCACTATCATAGTACTCCGTGGTCTAGTGATATTCATGCTCTGTATTTCACTATCATAGTACTCAGCGGTCTAGTGATATTCATGCTCTGTATTTCACTATCATAGTACTCCGTGGTCTAGTGATATTCATGCTCTGTATTTCACTATCATAGTACTCCGTGGTCTAGTGATATTATTGCTCTGTATTTCACTATCATAGTACTCCGTGGTCTAGTGATATTCATGCTCTGTATTTCACTATCATAGTACTCCGTGGTCTAGTGATATTATTGCTCTGTATTTCACTATCATAGTACTCCGTGGTCTAGTGATATTCATGATCTGTATTTCACTATCATAGTACTCCGTGGTCTAGTGATATTCATGCTCTGTATTTCACTATCATAGTACTCTGTGGTCTAGTGATATTCATGCTCTGTATTTCACTATCATAGTACTCCGTGGTCTAGTGATATTCATGCTCTGTATTTCACTATCATAGTACTCCGTGGTCTAGTGATATTCATGCTCTGTATTTCACTATCATAGTACTCCGCGGTCTAGTGATATTCATGATCTGTATTTCACTATCATAGTACTCCGTGGTCTAGTGATATTCATGCTCTGTACAGAGGGGTCCAAAAAAATGTACTCACACTTCCGTAGTGCGTATCTATGCAAGATTTTAAAATCCTAATTTAATTATGGCGGCAAAGTGTAGTATTATGTTGTCTCTAAAGAGGGCTACAGTCGCCATGCCATCACATGACCGGCAGGAGAGCCAAAATGGCGCCACGCCATCACGTGACCGACGGGAGAGCTATCGCTGTGAACATTTTCACCTCAGTTCGTGCAATGGTTCGCCGCAATCAGAAGTGTCTGGATGCCAATGGTGGACATTTTGAGAACCTAAACTGATTGCAGTAGTCAAACAGCACCTTGAATGTCTAAATAAATGTAGTAAGACAAATTTCATGTCAATATTATACATACATTTGTCATGTTGAAGTGTGAGTACATTTTTTTGGACCCCTCTGTATTTCACTATCATAGTACTCTGTGGTCTAGTGATATTCATGATCTGTATTTCACTATCATAGTACTCTGTGGTCTAGTGATATTCATGCTCTGTATTTCACTATCATAGTACTCTGTGGTCTAGTGATATTCATGCTCTGTATTTCACTATCATAGTACTCTGTGGTCTAGTGATATTCATGCTCTGTATTTCACTATCATAGTACTCCATGGTCTAGTGATATTCATGATCTGTATTTGACTATCATAGTACTCCGTGGTCTAGTGATATTCATGATCTGTATTTCACTATCATAGTACTCTGTGGTCTAGTGATATTCATGCTCTGTATTTCACTATCATAGTACTCTGTGGTCTAGTGATATTCATGCTCTGTATTTCACTATCATAGTACTCCATGGTCTAGTGATATTCATGATCTGTATTTGACTATCATAGTACTCTGTGGTCTAGTGATATTCATGATCTGTATTTCACTATCATAGTACTCTGTGGTCTAGTGATATTCATGCTCTGTATTTCACTATCATAGTACTCTGTGGTCTAGTGATATTCATGCTCTGTATTTCACTATCATAGTACTCTGTGGTCTAGTGATATTCATGATCTGTATTTCACTATCATAGTACTCTGTGGTCTAGTGATATTCATGCTCTGTATTTCACTATCATAGTACTCTGTGGTCTAGTGATATTCATGATCTATATTTGACTATCATAGTACTCCGTGGTCTAGTGATATTCATGATCTATATTTGACTATCATAGTGCTTAAGTTTCAAAAGTCACCCGGCCCAGACAAAATCAGCAACGAAATGCTAGTAAATCTGAGCTCAGCAGCAAAGACAAAACTGCTTGAGATATTCAACCACAGCTGGTTGAAAGGAACGGTACCCCAAGTATGGAGAGAAGCCATCACAATACCCATACTAAAGAAAGGGAAATGTAAGACCGAGGCTGCAAGTTACCGGCTAATCAGTCTCACAAGCTGTGTTGGGAAGACTATGGAGCGAATAGTCAACCACAGATTGAAATGGTATTTAGAGTCTGAGCAGATCCTGGTGCCGGAACAAGCTGGATTTAGAGAATGCTACAGTATAGAAGACCAAGTTACTTACTTGTCTCAAGCAATAGAAGATGCCTTCCAGGAGAAGAAAAAGGTCCTAACGATCTGGGTCGACTTCAAGCAGGCCTTTGACAAGGTGTGGAAAGATGGCCTCATTGCAAAACTTAGGAGAAGTGGAATCCAAGGCAACATGATGAAATGGATCCAGTCATACTTGCATAACAGGAGAACTAGAGTCACTCTTGACGGTCTGCAGAGCAGAAAAGTGTTGCTCCATCAGGGGGTACCTCAAGGAGGAGTAATTTCCCCAACACTCTTCCTTGTTTACATCAATGACCTGGTGAAAGATCTCCCTGCAGGAGTGAAAGCTGCCTTATATGCAGATGACCTAGTACTCTGGTGCGCTGATGAAAATGTCACCACAGCAAATTATAGAATGCAGCGGGCAGCAGACATGCTAGTGTCATGGGCAGAGAAATGGCTTATCACAATAAACACAGACAAAACCTCCACAACACTGTTCTCCCTCGCCCCCAAGGACAAATCAGCTAACATACACCTAGGGACAACCGTGATCAAGGAAGAAAACTACCCCACCTATCTTGGGGTGACATTTGACCAAAGGCTTACATGGAATAAGCATATTGAAAATGCAGAAGGAAAGGCCCGAAGACGACTAGGCATACTCAGAAAATTAGCAGGTACCAACTGGGGAGCAAATGAACGAAATCTAAAGAAGATTTATAATGGAGTAATAAGACCACACTTAGAGTTTAGCTCAGCAGCATGGTCATCAGCTGCTAACTCACATCTGCAGTCTTTGGACAAGGTGCAAAATCAAGCTCTCAGGCTCATTACAGGAGCCATGAAAACTACACCAATAACAGAGATGCAGAAGGTTGCTGGATTACAGACATTGTCCCATAGAAGAGACACAAAAACCATGATCCAGATGGAAAAGTACAACAGTATGCCAATGCACCCAATGAAGGCAAGACTAGATGATCTGGCATTGGGACGTCTAAAGCGTAGCAGCTTTGTGCATCGGGGGAAAAGACTTATAAGACAGCATCAAGAAGATCTATCCATGAAGACAACACCACTGAAGCCCACCCTAAACCCTGTACCATGGGAGCAGGCCAGCAGTGCCCTCCAAATTAATACATCAGTCAGTGGTCTCACAAGTGGATGTGAGTATAATGATCTGCAAAAACGAACTGCTACATTGAGTATGATCCAAGAAAGCTATCCCGATCAATCATGGATACATGCCTATACAGATGGATCAGCAACTAATGCTGTTAGGAATGGAGGTGCTGGTATCTTTATCTCATATCCTGACAACCACTATGAGACTAGGCACATTCCCACTGGTAAATTCTGTTCCAACTATACAGCTGAGGTTCAAGCTCTAGAGCAAGCTGCAAATATGATTTATAACACCAACCCTGACTGCCACCAGGTAGTCATCCTCACAGATGCACTGTCTGTCCTGCAAGCTCTCAAGGGTGGTAAACTCCCGCATCTGAGAAATGAACTAAACAAGGTAGCTGCCAAAAAGAGAACCATACTTCAGTGGGTACCATCTCATTGTGGTGTACCCGGAAATGAAAAGGCAAATAAACTTGCAAAAAAGGGAGGAGAATGTGAACAAGAAGATAATGAAGTCACATACTTTGAGAAAAAGAGAGCTATCCAGACTATCAGAAGAGAACAGAACCAACCCAAAGACGACTACCACACTCTCGACCGGCAGGGACAGATAACTATTTTTCGACTCAGGACAGGGCATAACAAACTGAATAAACACATGCACAAGCTACGATTGTCTGCTTCACCACTGTGCACATGTGGATTAAACGAACAAACTGCTGAGCATGTTCTACAGGACTGTCCTCTGTATGACCAGTTAAGAAAGATATACTGGCCCAATGACTCAACACTAAACTCAAAGCTATATGGAGTTAAAGAGGAACTTCAAACAACAGTCGAATTCATCATGAGAACTTGTCTGACGGTGTAATCATCAAAGATGCGATCGCAAGAAGAAGAAGAAGACTATCATAGTTGTGACGGGTAAGGTGTATGTGGGTGGATGTAGGAAGGTTAAACAGACAACACTTATACACCGCTCGTATAGCTCATTGTCCAAGGAATAACTCCAACAGCCTGTATCAATCTCCACTAATGTATTAGATTCACAAATAAATCACAATGGACGCAGGGCCATTACAAATAATGTAGACATCATCAATTCCAAGTATTCTGTAAGCACGCTGCTTCCCGGAATCACTACACACAGCAACTAGGATTATTCATAAACAACTACTGCAACATCCACCCTTCTCTGCTCTACACTCTATGCTGTCTCCTTTCTACTGTCTGCTCTCTACTGACTCAACACACGTCTCCAACCAACACACTCCTCCCGCTGACTGCCCCTTTCATGCGTATTCCCTAAAACCCGTGAAACCCTTTCACGCTCCACTGATCTTCATTCACGCATCACAAAAGCTAACAGCTTGTCTCAAGCAATGCTCACAACCCTATAGCTAAATTATTACCATGCACGCATTCCCAGCTCACAACAACTCGCATGACTAATAAACTCCCGCTGGAGCATGGGAACATTCTCTTCTTCTTCTTCCATCCTTAGCCATCAACCGGCAAAGCAGTATGTGGCCAGTACGCCTAGTGGCGTCTTAGGGAAACAACAAATTGATCAATCTATCGCTGTTTCCACCACGCCTAGTGGCGTCTTTGTGGAACAAAAACAGACCAAACAATCTATCATTGTTTCCGTAATCAGATTGGTTGGCAAGCAGGTGATCAGCCCACTGTGCGAAGTTTTTACGGGATGGGGTAAACAGCCCCATGCCCATACCCTCCTTAGTCGCTTTTTACGACATGCATGGTAGGGTGCAGTGTTACTATTCTTTGCTCCCCTCTCGGGCCCCGGTAACACACGGTGGGAACATTCACACATACCAAATAGCCTCAAAACACTCCGTGACAATAGTACTCTGTGGTCTAGTGATATTCATGATCTATATTTGACTATCATAGTACTCCGTGGTCTAGTGATATTCATGATCTATATTTGACTATCATAGTACTCCGTGGTCTAGTGATATTCATGATCTATATTTGACTATCATAGTACTCCGTGGTCTAGTGATATTCATGATCTATATTTGACTATCATAGTACTCTGGTCTAGTGATATTCATGATCTATATTTGACTATCATAGAGTACTTCATTGCCAATGTAATGTTTAGTTTGGTTTTAAGGACCATCTTCACTGCACACGGACAACTCCATCAATGCTCCGATCTCCTCCCTTAAGGATCACACAAGGAGGATCTCAGCACAGTGCACGAAGTCCGCAGCACCAGCGAGAATCCGAATGTGTGTATATAGGAATGACACATTCTATAAATATTTTTGTGGTAGGTAGGTTTCTAATTTTTTAAAATATTGCCTTATGGTCTACTCTTTACGATTTCCAACTGCCATGGGATTTTTAATGTGCGCAATTTGCACACGGAACGTCCTATTTTTTCGCCCTTATCCGAGAAGCCTAGGCATCCGATCTCATTAGCCACTCCGACCCCCAATATAAATGTTAAGTCAATCTTATTGTATGGATCTGAAACAGAGAGAACAAGAAGAACAGTAACGAAGAATACAGATGTTCAAAATTGGGTGCTTGGGCTGAAAATAAAGAATACAAATCGTTTGACTACGTAGAAAATTATTGGAAATAAAGGGCTACAATATTTGTGTCCTCAGTACATTCACCAGTATAATGCAGAGTTGCACACCTTGACACATTTCATGCAAGTAATAGAAAGGCCTCCGAATAAAAAAACTATGAACACTTATAGGTATCACATAGAACACAGTGTGTTTATAATGTCTTTACTTCTCTTTTTATCCATGATGCAGAGGTAGCCAGAGTGTTGCGCATTTCAGGGCTGTCCGAGTGCCCACAACTGGGATTTAGAACCAGTATTCAATGTGGAATCAGCTATCAGCGGGCTAATGACCCCATTTTTTTTTTCCGGGGACCCCGCACACTGTCAATTTTCCCCTGCCACGATATTTTGAAGTCTGGTGCCAACTTTTTCTGTCACAGATTCTTCTTATCTCATTAGCCAGACAATAGCATTACAAGCAATCATTGTTCTAAAACACACAGTGTAAGAGAAATAAAGGACGACGTAAGCACTTCAGGAGAAAGAAATAGGAGGCACATTTAAAAGGGATAAAGATGACATGGAAAGACTTTCAAAGGATGACACAGGACATGAAGGTTTGGTGTGAACTTGTTGTAGAGATGACACAGGACATGCAGGTTTGGTGTGAACTTGTTGTTGAGATGACACAGGACATGAAGGTTTGGTGTGAACTTGTTGTAGATCTTTACTCTAAAGAGAGATGAAAGACATTGATGATGATAATGATGATCTTGCACGTGTATTAGATTTAATACTACTTACTGATGATGATGATCTTGCACGTGTATTAGATTTAATACTACATACTGATGATGATGATCTTGCACGTGTATTAGATTTAATACTACATACTGATGATGATGATCTTGCACGTGTATTAGATTTAATACTACTTACTGGTGATGATGATGATCTTGCACGTGTATTAGATTTAATACTACATACTGATGATGATGATCTTGCACGTGTATTAGATTTAATACTACTTACTGGTGATGATGATGATGATCTTGCACGTGTATTAGATTTAATACTACATACTGATGATGATGATCTTGCACGTGTATTAGATTTAATACTACTTACTGATGACGATGATCTTGCACGTATATTAGATTTCCCTTAGAGTGTAAATGAGATTAAGGGGCCAAAACACTTGATTGCCTCCTGTTGTCCACTTTGGTCATGACTCCCAAGTGTCAGCCTCCTGTTGTCTAGTGAAGAGAATTGAACCAACTCCACTTCTATGACTCCAATCAACACAATTGTCATACATTAAACTGCAACATGCGCGAATAATTTGAAAAATCTTCATACTTCCTTAAACATTGTCGAACACAGCTGTGGTGAAGTGGGATGTTATAAATATTTATAGGGGACTTAGTGTACTGACTGAGATCAGCTGTGAAGGTATCTATATCTAATAAGAGTAGTGTATTATAGGTAACCTTACTTGCTGCCACATATGTATACCTCAGTCAGAATTATTCTGGAATAGTGTGATGACTACGTTATATGTCTAGGGTATGTGTATGATGAAATGTAAGTCATAACAACAACAGACAAATAAACAATTTATTTTATTCCACCACACTTGACAACACTGTGACACTCACATACATAAAACACTCTACGAGGATATCTTAAAGGAGTCACTGATAACTTTTCAAATAACAATATGTATTCAGTGCTGTCATGAATGTATATGTGTCCTGATTCAAATACAAAGGGAACCAGGAATCACAATCAATTTTAATTACAAGTTATATGTACAGAATTTATCAATATGAATATTGTAGTGACATATATAATCTGAGGTAATACTGGTTTTGTTTTGTTCAAGCTCTGTTGGTATTTGTCATCATGACTTCAATAGTTTGTCTTTATTGGAACTAGTATTGGAGATGTTCTCAGTTCCTGATATTAAAACAATTAACTTCCCCTCTTAATTTTATTTTACACTGTCATTTTAAGATGGGGTACATAATGTTGAGCTCCATGGCCACACTCTCTTATCTTGCGTGATGACTGCAGTAAAAGACTCCTCTGCTCGATTACTTTAATGAGTTCTGGAGCCACCCCACTGGTTGCTATATGGACCAAGGAGTATGCTGTCCACCTCTGGCTTCAGCAAAGCTCTGACCAGGTGCTGCTCAATAACTTTAAGACCACGGTCCCTGAAACAAGAAGGATGTACCTTCTACGTCATAACTAATTTATACTCTCTTTCTACACTGAGCACAATACATCACAAACATTGAGTTCAGAGCGTTAGGCCAACTGTCAGCTTCATCTGAAATACTTTATACCAGTATTTCCCTCCCTAATGGTTACTACGCCTCTGCAATTCCAGCATTATTTCTTTCTAGTCAATCATCTAGGTGTCAGTGTACTGTTTGGCCATTCCATGCAGTTTTACTTTCCTCCGACACCTTCTGTTCAGGCTGGAGCATTATAGGCTTTACATCATGTTTGCTACTGAACTACACATATATACAGTCATAAATTATCAATTTACATTCAATTTTCATTAAAAGATACTGAATATTTCAAGCTTACCACAATTCATAGAATAATAAACAGTTTCGTTGACTGGCAATGAATATAGCACAACTCCGATCTGCCGATGTCCCAGGCTTTATTTTATAAAAAATATACACTGGTGCTCAACGCACTGCTTCTTAGTAGGTTTATTACAAGATGTGGCAATGAACAGACGCTCTGAATCGAGTATATTCGCAGCTCTACCCAATGAAACCATGTCTACACATCTTTTCAAAAAAAATACTCCTCCTTTTTTCACGTTTCCCCTGACAACACAAGATAGTATTTATAGCCCGACCAATCGTGTTTAGTCTTATATTTGTTGCGCTATAATCAATTAGGAGTTAACATGGTAGGCTATTTCCGTAACGTAAGGTTTTTTCAAACACGTTATAAAAAAAATTTTATGAGCAGAAATGATTTCATGCTGTCAGGCACCCCCACTATTTTATTTTGGTTATAATTTGGTAATTCCTAGACTATTTGCGTAACGTTTTACATATTCTTTGTCAGCAAACCCTAAGGAACCCAAATATACAAATTTAATGGAGCTAAGTGGCTGCGTTCAAAATATGCAATTTCTTCTACCTCCTGTTTCGAAGATGTGCTGTCTGGGTACTGTAATGTTTTCAAACGTAAACCAGTATAATGTCATATTTCCAATAAGCGTTTTTCATGTTTTTAAAACCTAACTCTGGGAAGGTTAGTGTTTTTATCACTGTCCGTCTGAAAAAAAGTTAGTGCATGTGGCCTTACACGCGTGACGGCAGCAATTGTGTATCGCGCGACGCGTGTTTAGTGTTGCATGTGTCCTTGCTTTCATTTGCCCCTCTCTCTCTCCTGCTTTATCTGTCTTTTAGTTACGCCGTGTATAAAATGGAATGAATGAAATATTAAATTTAGGTCATTGATCAGTTTGCGTATCTCAAGGTTGTTCCAAGAAATACAGTACACGTTTCATTGAAGAAGGCGGGTAATAATACAGTAGGCTTTTACTATCAACGTGAAAGCATTACAATTTGCAGACTAAGTAGAAAACGAGGGGGATTTTGCGTACAGTCATTGTGACAGCACTGTTTCTTTTACCATTTCTCTTTTCTTTTATTAAATTTATTTGTTAGGCTTCATATTTACCTTTTAATTTATATATGTGGATTAGAATATTCCACGACATCTCCCCTCTTAAAACAGACATTATATGTCAGTCCTTTATTCTATATACACATAGAGAAATTTTTATTATTTCTGGGGTTTACGGTGATTCTCATCACACGGATGGCGGCTTAAAAAATCCGCTCCCAAATTTGTTTTTCCAGATATATACTCAATGCTAAAATTATATGGAGCCAAAAGTAAGGACCATCGGAGTAACCTAGAGTTCTCATGCCTAGCCTGTGCTAGAAACGATAAAGGTTTGTGATCCGTTTGCAACTTAAATGCCTTCCCATATAGATAAATATTGAATTTCTTTATTGCCCATATTACTGCAAGACATTCTTTTTCGCTAGTTGAGTAGTTGATTTCAGCTTTATTCAACTTTCTGCTAGCATATGCCACTGGGCTTAATTCCCCATCCAATGCATCTGATTTCTGTAGTAGAGTTGCACCTAACCCAATATTACTAGCATCCGTCCTTACTATGAATTCTTGACTTAAGTCAGGTAATTTCAAAATAGGTTTGCTTGTGAGCTTTTCCTTCAATTCCTGGTAAGCCATTTCACATTGTGGTGTCCATGTAATGCGATCTGGATGTCCTTTACGTGTCAAATCAGTTAACGGTGCACATATGGAATTAAAGTTTTTGATATACTTCTGGTAGAAACCACATAATGAGACAAATGATCTCACGTCCTTCTTGGTTTGTGGTCTCGGAGCTTTCTTTAGTTTCTCTAAATTCTTTGGGTCAGGGGTCATGTTTCCCTGATAAACTGTGTGTCCCAAAAATTCCAATTCTTTACATCCAACGCAACATTTGGTTGGTCGGGCTGTTAAATTTGCTTCCCTAAGTCGATTAAACAGCATATTCAGAGAGTCAATGTGTTCCTCAAATGTTTCTGTTGCTATAAGGATATCATCCATAAAATTTGTTATACATGGATTATTCAGAGGGTCCAATAATTTTCTCATCATTCTAGAGAAGACACTAGGCGCATTCTTCAATCCAAATGGCAATCTATTAAACTCATAGTGTCCTTCTGAGGTACTAAAAGCTAGGTATGGTCTAACCTCAGGCTTTACTGGAATCTGATAGTATCCTTTACTCAGATCCACTTTTGAGAAATATTTAGCTTTATTTAGCCTGGCAAACAACTGATTTGTATCCGGCAATGGATCCACCTGTCCTTCTGTAATAGCATTCAGTCTCCTGTATTCTATACAGAGTCTATGTTCTCCAGAGGGCTTCCTTAAGAGTACAACACCGGAACTATACGAAGATTCACTGTGCGAAATAATTCCTTCCTTCAACAGATAGTCTATCTCTTCCTTCAAAGCTTTCTCCTTAGCAAACGGAATCGAATATGGTTTCATACAGACAGGTGTGGGGTCTATCAGTTTCATATCATATTCCAATAGGTTTGTATGCCCTGGTCGGTCTGTTAACACCTCTGCATGATTATTTAGAACCTGTTGCACTCTCTCTTTCTGAGTTTTCGTTAAATGTGTACTGATTTTCACCTGTGCTGCTGTCTCACAGGGGTGTAATGGATATTCAAATGATGAAAGTGGTTCCTTTTTCATCTCCATGGCGATGGACAAGGTCAACAAGTGTGTCTCTTCCTGATGTTCTCTTTCCAAATATTTCTTCAGGAGATTCACATGATAGATTTTTTCTTTCCCCTTCTTATCTATCTTATAATTTGTTCTAGACACCTTCTCTAGAACTGTATATGGACCCTGCCATCCAATTTGTAACTTATTCTGACTCCCGGGGAGAAGAAGCAGTACCTTCTCTCCCACAGCCAAATCTCTGTCTTTCGCCTTCCTGTTATAATAGGCAGCATGTTTCTTCCTGGCTTGTTTCAAATTTTCATTGGCAAGTTTCCAGCCAGTTTTTAAACGAGTGGTCAGCTCATTCACATATTGGTATGAAGATGTAATGTTTTCCTCTGCCTTTTCATCAGTCCACGTTCTTAACAAAGCTTCGAGTGGACCTTTTATTGGCCTTCCAAACAATAATGTTGCCGGGGCCATACCGGTTGAACTATGGGGTACCTCCCGATAAGCAAAGAGGGCGGCGTGCAGGTACTGGTCCCATGTATCTGGTTTTTCTTGTGCCAACTTTCTCAGGATCGACATCAATGTGCCGTTAAATCTTTCCACTTGGCCGTTCCCTTGGGGATGATACACACTACAATGGAAGTGTTTGGCCTGGAAGATCCTGAAAACTTCTTCAGTTAGTTTCCCCTTGAACTGAGAGCCATTATCAGTCCAGATTTGATTGGGAAAGCCTAACCTTGTGAAAATTGTGAGCAATGCCTCTGCCACATGTTTTGAATCAATCGATGACAGGGCTACTGCCTCTCCCCGCATAGAACAAGTGTCCACCAGAGTCAGAATGTAGCTGTTCCTTCTCTTGGTTCGGGTGAGAGGTCCCACAAGATCCACGGCAACTCTCTCAAAGGGTGTTCCCACTATGGGCATTTCCCCCAGAGTTGCTGGTGCAGTCCAATGTTTAGGTGCTAATCGTTGGCACTCTGGACAGGATTTTACATATCGTTTGATATCTTCAGTTATTCCTGGCCAGAAATAGTGACAAGCTATTCGCTGTCCTGTTGCGCTGATTCCCATATGACCACTGAAGGGAATCGCATGCCCTAGTTCCAACACTTTAGTCCTATATGAAGTGGGGAGGACCAGCTGTCCGTGACCATTGGATTCAGATCCAGCCTTCCTATATATCAGTTTGTTCTTCATATAAAACTCTCCCTTGCCTGGAGGTGTATGAGATTTGGGCAACTTCTTGAAACATGGCTTGAGTGTTTTGTCCTCAGCCTGTGCCTTCCTCATCTCATTGGGTGAGTATTTATTGGATTATCCTCCTCCTGTTTTGACTGTGATCTGGTCTGCACTGTTGCCAATATCACAGGTCTCTTGGGATTCCCCAAGAAGACATATCTACACCCCAATATCAGAGGGTAGATTGGCTCATTTATCACTGCTGGTTTTATGATTCCTTCCACATATCGCGTTTTCGCTTTTATTCGGGCGACGGGAAGTGTCATGGTAGCTACATCCTTGGTTGCAGTTTGAATCTCCACTGTTTCTGTGGTGTATTGATCGGCCTGCACCAGGTGAGAACTCACAACGGAATCGTAATCTAAACCGGTATCATATAAACACCGTATAGTGACACCATTACAGATGACATCTTCACACACTGGGGGGTGGTATGGTTCCTGTAATTCTTCAGGTTTGACCTTCTTTTCCTTTTTCCCCGATGTCATAGCGGCACAATGAGGAGGTTTCCTTCTACAATGGTCAGTGTCATGATTGTTCATCTTACAATTTTTACACCACCTTTTTCCTTGGTTGAAAGATTTTCTTTCATCATATTTCCTTTCATCGAATTGTGGGGTTTTATTTTTATTTTCATACCGTGGCCTATCAAACTGGTGCTTACCTTTGTTTTGATCCCTAGGATCAAATTTATTAAAGTTCTGTGGTGCCCTAAAGTTATCCACTTGTTTCTTTTTATTACCTGTTACCTCTGCTTGAGCTGCTTGATACCTTTCAGCAACATTTAGCAACTCACCCAGCCTCTCTGCACCTTGTTCCATGAGAAACTTTCTCAGGTCTGGAGCCATGGACTCTCTTAGTTGCTCTATAAGGACCATTTCCTTAAGATCTTGGGTTTTCCCCAGAGAAGTCCATTTCTCCAAGTATGTCTCTATTCGTGCAGAGAACTGGTGATAGGTTTCACCTGACAGTAGTTTAGCATTCCTAAATTTTTTCCTATAAAATTCTGCATTCTTTTCATATCTTAACAAAAGAGCCTGCTTTAGCATGTCATAATTTTCCTGATCATTTCTGCTCATTTTTGCAAAAACTTCATAAGCTGCCCCACGAAGTCCTTGAGATAACTTTAAGCTCCACCTTTCTCTCTCTAACCCATACGTGGTAGCTAATAATTCGTATCTATTTATATAGCTCTCAATATCATCGTCTTTCTCAACAAAATAATCTAAATGAAAGTTCATAGCTGAGGTTGAGGCTCCCTGAGTAACCGTAGCATCAGAGGCAAAGGGACTGGCACCATTTTCAGGAGCATGGCCTTGAAACTCCAACTCCCTTAGTCGTAACTCATGTTCCCTTTGTAATCTTTTATCTTCTGCTTCCCTTTCTGCAGCTAATCTCTTCTCTTCTCTTTCTGCAGCCTGTCTTCTTTCCTCGGCTTCCCTTTCTGCAGCTAATCTTTTGTCTTCTCTTTCTGCTTCCAATTTCTTAGCCTCTTTGTCAGCCTCAATCTGCAACCTCTTACTCTCAGCCTCTAATTTTCTTTCGGCTTCAAACCTTCTTTCTTCGCGTTCAATAAATTTGTCACATTCAGTAGTGACATAGGCAATCATAACTTGCCCATCTAATCCTAACTCTTTTGCAGTCTGAACAGCAGCAGATCGAAATTTGGCTAGGTCCGCCATTGTCTATCAGGTAAGTTTATACAATGTCTAACTAACAATTCAATCTCTAAATATATATCTAATGGACAACACAGGCACCGAGAGCTCAACCTTATTTAATTCCACCCAAGGATACCTTTTAATTCTTATTATTCCCTGAAGTGAATTTCCCCCAATATTTGTAATAGGTAAAGATTCAAAATCCCGAGAGCGAGACCCCAATATATGTGGTGAAGTGGGATGTTATAAATATTTATAGGGGACTTAGTGTACTGACTAAGATTAGCTGTGAAGGTATCTATATCTAATAAGAGTAGTGTATTATAGGTAACCTTACTTGCTGCCACATATGTATACCTCAGTCAGAATTATTCTGGAATAGTGTGATGACTACGTTATATGTCTAGGGTATGTGTATGATGAAGTGTAAGTCATAACAACAACAGACAAATAAACAATTTATTTTATTCCACCACACTTGACAACACTGTGACACTCACATACATAAAACACTCTACGAGGATATCTTAAAGGAGTCACTGATAACTTTTCAAATAACAATATGTATTCAGTGCTGTCATGAATGTATATGTGTCCTGATTCAAATACAAAGGGAACCAGGAATCACAATCAATTTTAATTACAAGTTATATGTACAGAATTTATCAATATGAATATTGTAGTGACATATATTATTAATAGTATCCTATGTGTGTCAGTTGTGTAGTAGTAATCTGAGGTAATACTGGTTTTGTTTTGTTCAAGCTCTGTTGGTATTTGTCATCATGACTTCAATAGTTTGTCTTTATTGGAACTAGTATTGGAGATGTTCTCAGTTCCTGATATTAAAACAATTAACTTCCCCTCTTAATTTTATTTTACACTGTCATTTTAAGATGGGGTACATAATGTTGACCTCCATGGCCACACTCTCTTATCTTGCGTGATGACTGCAGTAAAAGACTCCTCTGCTCGATTACTTTAATGAGTTCTGGAGCCACCCCACTGGTTGCTATATGGACCAAGGAGTATGCTGTCCACCTCTGGCTTCAGCAAAGCTCTGACCAGGTGCTGCTCAATAACTTTAAGACCACGGTCCCTGAAACAAGAAGGATGTACCTTCTACGTCATAACTAATTTATACTCTCTTTCTACACTGAGCACAATACATCACAAACATTGAGTTCAGAGCGTTAGGCCAACTGTCAGCTTCATCTGAAATACTTTATACCAGTATTTCCCTCCCTAATGGTTACTACGCCTCTGCAATTCCAGCATTATTTCTTTCTAGTCAATCATCTAGGTGTCAGTGTACTGTTTGGCCATTCCATGCAGTTTTACTTTCCTCCGACACCTTCTGTTCAGGCTGGAGCATTATAGGCTTTACATCATGTTTGCTACTGAACTACACATATATACAGTCATAAATTATCAATTTACATTCAATTTTCATTAAAAGATACTGAATATTTCAAGCTTACCACAATTCATAGAATAATAAACAGTTTCGTTGACTGGCAATGAATATAGCACAACTCCGATCTGCCGATGTCCCAGGCTTTATTTTATAAAAAATATACACTGGTGCTCAACGCACTGCTTCTTAGTAGGTTTATTACAAGATGTGGCAATGAACAGACGCTCTGAATCGAGTATATTCGCAGCTCTACCCAATGAAACCATGTCTACACATCTTTTCAAAAAAATACTCCCTTTTCACGTTTCCCCTGACAACACAAGATAGTATTTATAGCCCGACCAATCGTGTTTAGTCTTATATTTGTTGCGCTATAATCAATTAGGAGTTAACATGGTAGGCTATTTCCGTAACGTAAGGTTTTTTCAAACACGTTATAAAAAAAATTTTATGAGCAGAAATGATTTCATGCTGTCAGGCACCCCCACTATTTTATTTTGGTTATAATTTGGTAATTCCTAGACTATTTGTGTAACGTTTTACATATTCTTTGTCAGCAAACCCTAAGGAACCCAAATATACAAATTTAATGGAGCTAAGTGGCTGCGTTCAAAATATGCAATTTCTTCTACCTCCTGTTTCGAAGATGTGCTGTCTGGGTACTGTAATGTTTTCAAACGTAAACCAGTATAATGTCATATTTCCAATAAGCGTTTTTCATGTTTTTAAAACCTAACTCTGGGAAGGTTAGTGTTTTTATCACTGTCCGTCTGAAAAAAAGTTAGTGCATGTGGCCTTACACGCGTGACGGCAGCAATTGTGTATCGCGCGACGCGTGTTTAGTGTTGCATGTGTCCTTGCTTTCATTCGCCCCTCTCTCTCTCCTGCTTTATCTGTCTTTTAGTTACGCCGTGTATAAAATGGAATGAATGAAATATTAAATTTAGGTCATTGATCAGTTTGCGTATCTCAAGGTTGTTCCAAGAAATACAGTACACGTTTCATTGAAGAAGGCGGGTAATAATACAGTAGGCTTTTACTATCAACGTGAAAGCGTTACAATTTGCAGACTAAGTAGAAAACGAGGGGGATTTTGCGTACAGTCATTGTGACAGCACTGTTTCTTTTACCATTTCTCTTTTCTTTTATTAAATTTATTTGTTAGGCTTCATATTTACCTTTTAATTTATATATGTGGATTAGAATATTCCACGACAACAGCCACCTGCATCAAAAGGGTTAACACAAGAATAATAGGCCTAAGGCCTTGAACACCTTGTATAGACACAAGATTCCTTAGTGGACACAGCCATACAGTAAGAAAACACAGACTTCCGCCACGAAGACGGTAACTCAACTGCTCTCTCTCACTAACACGTCAAACCTAGCAACTTACTCACGTCATAATTTTTAATAAGCAACGTTATGCAGATACGCAACTTATGGAAGTGCCACGCGGTGCTGAAACAAAATTAAAATAAAAATGAAGTTTAAAACACCGCAAAGCAGCTTCATATATTGCAGCTTTCAGTTTTATTTTCAGTCCTCTTACCTTCTTAATCCCGTGTAGTTCCCGGATGGGAAAGGGGGGAGGGGGGGGGGGGGCTGTGAGAAGACGAGGGAAAATTAGGGTTACTGCTCCCTCAGGTTACTGAGGGCTTATGGAATTCCAAGCTGCATAGTGTCAATCATAAAAAGCCTCTATGCCAACTTTACGTGTAGTGTTGGGCAGAGCAACCTAACCTTCGAGGTGAAGACAGGAGTACGACAGGGATGCCCCTTATCAACCACTCTATTTTTAACAGTCATAGACTGGGTGATGCGCCAGACAACAGAGGGCAGTCCAAGAGGAATAAGATGGACTACATTTTCAACATTGGAAGATCTGGAATATGCAGATGACATTGCACTGCTGGCACATTCACATCAACACATCCAGGAAAAAACGGATAAACTTAATAAATTTAGCCAGCAGGTGGGCTTGAACATCAATTTAAAGAAGTCTGAGGTCATGACGCTCAATGTGAGCAACCCTGAGCCCATATCAGTAAGGAATCAGCAACTGGTACAGACAGATACCTTCACATACCTAGGAAGCATAGTAACACCAGACGGTGGGGCAGGCAAAGACATCAACATCAGAATGAATAAGGCAAGAACAGCCTTCTTTAGCCTAAATAACATCTGGAAGTCCTCCCAATACAGCACAAGCACAAAATTAAGATTATACCAGAGTTGCGTGCTTTCTGTGCTTCTCTATGGTGCGGAATGCTGGAGAGTCACAGAGAAGGAAATGTCAAAATTGTCCTCTTTTCACACAACATGCCTAAGAAAAATTCACCGAATCTTTTGGCCGAATACCATCACCAACCAAGATCTGCTTACTCGTAGCAAGCAAGAGGACATGCATAACATCATAGCTGGCAGACGCTGGAGCTGGGTTGGTCATGTCCTCAGAAGAGACCCCGATGCCATCACAAGAACAGCTATGCTTTGGACCCCTGAAGGAAAGCGAAAGAGAGGCCGACCAAAAACAACTTGGCGGAGGACTGTGGAGGCTGAGATGCAAAGAATGAACCAGAGTTGGGGCACTGTACGAAGGATGGCCACCGACCGTGCAAAGTGGAATCAATTTGTTGTTGCCCTACAAGACGCCACTAGGCGTGATGGCCACTGACTGCTTTGACGGTCGGTGGTTAAGGATCGAAGAAGAAGAACAAGAAGCTCCCTAAGGTATGACTTAAAAGACGACTAACAAAAAGTTATCCACGGGGGGACTGTCAACCTCATCAAGTGAAACAAATTGCTACACCACTGCAAGGGCATGTACTGTGAGACAGGGTTCCTGCAAGGGTATGTACTGTGAGACAGACTTCCTGCAAGGGCATGTACTGTGAGACAGACTTCCTGCCAGGGCATGTACTGTGAGACAGACTTCCGGCAAGGGTATGTACTGTGAGACAGGCTTCCTGCAAGGGTATGTACTGTGAGACAGACTTCCTGCAAGGGTATGTACTGTGAGACAGACTTCCTGCAAGGGTATGTACTGTGAGTCAGGCTTCCGGCAAGAGCATGAAATGTGAGATAATCTTCCTGCCAGGGCATGTACTGTGAGACAGACTTCCTGCAAGGGTATGTACTGTGAGACAGGTATCCGGCAAGAGCATGAAATGTGAGATAATCTTCCTGCAAAGGCATGTACTGTGAGACAGACTTCCTGCAAGGGTATGTACTGTGAGACAGGCTTCCTGCAAGGGTATGTACTGTGAGACAGACTTCCTGCAAGGGTATGTACTGTGAGACAGACTTCCTGCAAGGGTATGTACTGTGAGACAGGCTTCCGGCAAGAGCATGAAATGTGAGATAATCTTCCTGCCAGGGCATGTACTGTGAGGCAGGCTTCCTGCAAGGGCTCCAGCTGCAGTGATGCTTGCTCCATGTTTCACTAGGAGATGAATGAATGAAGAATGAGTATTTTTTTTTCTTTTGCAGCATGCATCTTCCAAGAGCTGGAATCATACTTCACGAACCAAGAATATTTGCAGAATTTTCTGAAGTGTTAAAAGCCCCATCTTATTAAAATATTGATCATGGCACGTGTCTAGTCTTCTAATAGAAAGCTCATAGACCGCAAGACAACAGAAGGCAGACATTTGGGAGTCATGACCCAAGTGGGCCCGCCCCCCTTAGAGTGTAAATGAGATTAAGGGGCCGAAACACTTGATTGCCTCCTGTTGTCCACTTAGGTCATGACTCCCAAGTGTCAGCCTCCTGTTGTCTAGTGCAGAGAATTGAACCAACTCCACCTTGGTTGCAGCTTTCAAATTCACTCCTATTTTCTGCCAGCTGGAGGCAATTGTGAAAATAACCTCTATGTTGAAAACAAATTACTGTCTCGAGTTCCATAACCCGTTGCAGTTGTTCCACAGCCAGCACGATGCCTTTTCCGCAGTTTCGCTGAGCCTCTTAAGTGCCCTTGTTCTTGACTGTGCCCTCAACCCCAACAGTTTCAGTAGATCATACACTGAGGCAGCCGCGAGACCTCTTGCACCCACCTCAACAGCTATGACCCTTTCAGTGAACCCGTCGCATCTCAAGTTCGCGGCCAGATCCTAATACTTGGCTACTTTGAACTACCGACCAGTGTAACTGTGGCACTGATAAAATGACTGCTGAACATTTGCTTCAAATTTGCCCAACATATGCGGAACAGAAAAAGCGCATAGGACCGACACCAGTATCATTTGTGGAAAAGCTCTAATGGGATTCAAATAGCCTCAAACTGACTACTGTTTTCTTTGAAAACGTTCAAGTAGACGTCTGAGAATGTACGAAGAAGAAGAAGATACCTGTTGACTCGATAGTACACACCGAAAGACTGTTGCCTATTCATCTCTTGGTGTTTCCTACCTGTGATAGTGTTCTTGCCAGTTGATGCTGCAGTCACTTGGAAAAACTCAGTGAACGGAATAGAAAGACATGATAAATGGAAGTGTATGATGGTCACTGATCTTCGCAGCCAGTAGGAGCTAAAGTCTTTTGATGGATTGATTGTTGCTGCCCTACATGACTGCTACAACCGCACATTTAAACCTTTAACAATAATATTTCTGCTATTAATGTAATACGCTGGAGATGGGTAGGACACACATTGAGGAAATCTGATAGCATTACACGGCAGTACATGTCCTGGAATCCCAAGGGTAAGAGAGATATAGAAATATCAAAGAACACAAGTAGAAGAGAACTTGAGACAGACACAAAGATGAATGGAAAGACCTTGAGCTGATGGCACAGGACAGGAAGACTTGGCATACGTTTGTTGAAGGTCTTTGCTCCTTAGGGAGCCCCAGTGGGGAATGATGACGATGATATTATTACAGTTGTTGCATGGTCAACAGCAACAGTCATAACAAGCGTAACTCAACACACTAATACGTTTCTATGGAAACAGAAGTAAGGGTCAATACATATACACGTATTTATAATCTTTATTTTGTTCGTGGTGCTATGATCACACTATATTACACGTAACAGAACTAATAAAACAACCAATAGAGGTCTTTAGTTAACGATAGGAAGACATCACTGGAAGATACATCCCTATAAAATGTGTAATTGTATACGTACCTTGACTGCAGTATAGACACAATTAGAAGAACAAACAATGATATCAAAATACAAATGCAAAAGGCTAGAGGCACTTTCACAGCTTTGGAAAATATATATATATGGAAATCAAAAGACATAAATTCCAACACAAACATAAGAGTCTTCAGCTCAAATGTCAAGGTTGTCATATTGTAAGTCTCTGAAACATGGAGAATAAAAAAAGTTACAGCCAGAAAGATACTGACTTTCATAGACAGGTTCTTGTAAGGAATAGAAAGCATAAAATGGCATGACAAGATCGCTAATGTGGAACTGATGGGGAGAACCAAAAAAAAAGAATAGTGAAAAAGATGTAAGGATGCGACGCTGGCTGTGGTTAGGACAAGTTTATGGCGTCACAAGGCAGCCTCTGTTGTGGAATCTTCAGAGTGAAAAAAAGGATGATAGGAAACAGAGCGATTCGACAGGAGGCAATCTGATCATCAGAAGGGGTCTCTCTCTCTCGGCCTCCCCCCCCCCCCCCCCCGCACATCGTTCAAGTATTTCGGTCCCTTAATCTCCTTTACACTCTGGGGGGGACGGGGGGGGGGGGGCTGGTCCACTTAGGTCATGACTCCTAAGTGTCAGCCTCCTGTTGTTTAGCGCAGAAAATTAAACCAACACCACCTTGGTTGCAGCTTTCAAATTCACTCCTATTTTCTGCCAGCTGGAGGCAATTATGAAAGTAACCCCTACGTTGAAAACAAATTAATGTCTCGAGTTCCATAGCCCGTTGCGGTTGTTCCACAGCCAGCACGATGCTTTTTCCGCAGTTTCGCTGAGCTTCTTGTCCTTGTTCTTGACTGTACCCTCAACCCCAACAGTTCCAGTAGATCATACACTGAGGCAGCCGCGAGACCTCTTGCACCCACCTCAACAGCTATGACGCTTTCAGTGAACCCATCGCATCTCAAGTCCGCGGCCAGATCCTAATACTTGGCTACTTTGAACGAGTGTTGCTCGTCCAATCTGGATTCAAATGGCACGGTCAGCTCAATCATTATATCTGGTGCGATGGTGAGGAACGCAGCACTATATCTGGCCGTCTTCGAGATCTTCTGATGCTCTCTTGATATGCCCCTAGCCCAAGGTAGGTCTACTGCCATCTCCCAGTCATATGCACAGTCAAGAAGAGATGGTAAACTGCTACTTGTTCTACTTGGTTTGGGATGTGCTGACTTTCCTGCTCTCAGAAAGTATGTATTTTCAGTGCTCGGTCTGACTTTGCTGTTCGCCTTCACCCTTGCCAGGTCTACTGTAGCAGCCAGCTCATTTAGTACTTTGTTGTGGCGCCATGTGTATCGCCCTATTCCTAGTGACACCTTGCAAGCTGAGAGCACATGTTCAAGTGTCTGCCTCTCATGGCACAGGGGGCACTGAGCGTAGACAGGGACACACTAAAACACGCGGAAAAGACAACTGGTTAAGGGTTAACGTAAAGGGTTAAAGAAGACATTGACACAAGGTTTGGAGTGTATCTGTTGAAGGCTTATGCTTTATAGGAAGAATAAAGGTAATGTTGACGCCGATGATAATGATTAAAGATGGCAACTTGTGAGATTCTTCTTCTTCTTCTTGCGATCGCATCTTTGATGATTACACCGTCAGACGAGTTCTCATGATGAATTCGACTGTTGTTTGAAGTTCCTCTTTAACTCCATATAGCTTTGAGTTTAGTGTTGAGTCATTGGGCCAGTATATCTTTCTTAACTGGTCGTACAGAGGACAGTCCTGTAGAACATGCTCAGCAGTTTGTTCGTTTAATCCACATGTGCACAGTGGTGAAGCAGACAATCGTAGCTTGTGCATGTGTTTATTCAGTTTGTTATGCCCTGTCCTGAGTCGAAAAATAGTTATCTGTCCCTGCCGGTCGAGAGTGTGATAGTCGTCTTTGGGTTGGTTCTGTTCTCTTCTGATAGTCTGGATAGCTCTCTTTTTCTCAAAGTATGTGACTTCATTATCTTCTTGTTCACATTCTCCTCCCTTTTTTGCAAGTTTATCTGCCTTTTCATTTCCGGGTACACCACAATGAGATGGTACCCACTGAAGTATGGTTCTCTTTTTGGCAGCTACCTTGTTTAGTTCATTTCTCAGATGCGGGAGTTTACCACCCTTGAGAGCTTGCAGGACAGACAGTGCATCTGTGAGGATGACTACCTGGTGGCAGTCAGAGTTGGTGTTATAAATCATATTTGCAGCTTGCTCTAGAGCTTGAACCTCAGTTGTATAGTTGGAACAGAATTTACCAGTGGGAATGTGCCTAGTCTCATAGTGGTTGTCAGGATATGAGATAAAGATACCGGCACCTCCATTCCTAACAGCATTAGTTGCTGATCCATCTGTATAGGCATGTATCCATGATTGATCGGGATAGCTTTCTTGGATCATACTCAATGTAGCAGTTCGTTTTTGCAGATCATTATACTCACATCCACTTGTGAGACCACTGACTGATGTATTAATTTGGAGGGCACTGCTGGCCTGCTCCCATGGTACAGGGTACTTGTGAGATGAAAAGCAGGCAATGTCACCCTAATAGACATTGAGCGAAGCAGTATTATAGAGTTGACGAAAAACAACAGCGTGGATCTTCCTTCTGTCTTCGGAGATCTAAATTAAAATTGTTTTGTCGTTTCATTATTAGATGCAGTCTGATCAGTTTGCTGCACCTGTGGTACCAGCCCCATGACAGCCCAACATCTGCCGCAGTCCTGCCAAACTTACAGCAGTGAAAGGAGTAACATATGCGAACAACCCATTTCTCTCTACGAAAAACTGTTTGGAGATGCCAGGAACATTGAGCTGACTAGTGCCTTTATTCTAGTCATTAATGTGGAAGTCTGTGGGCGACTGAGGAAGAAGAAGAAGTAGAAGAAAAATAATCAGTTTGCGTCACAAATCGTTCTAAAACGTAAGGTCTGCCTATATTATTCTTCTTCTTCTTCTTCTTCCGTCCTTAGCCACCGACCGTCAAAGCAGTCAGTGGCCATTACGCCTAGTGGCGTCTTAGGGCAACGGCAGATATGTTTTCTTTGCCATTGTTTCCCATCACGCCTATTGGCGTCTTTAGGGCAACGGCAAATCAATCCATTTGCTGTTGTTTCCGTAATCGAAGTGACTGGCAAACGGGTGATCAGCCCGTTGGTTGCCTATATTATAGGCTGACCATACTCCCGGATTTGTCCGGCTTTCAACCTCGAAATTTAACGGCCGGCCGGCTTTTTGTTTAAATTGCGATTTGTCCGGCTTTTAAACAAAATTAGAAACAGAAGAAAAAAATCTAAGTTTTTTTGTAATGCGAAAAAATCGAAATTTTGTGAAATCTGGCCATGTTGACGTCCATTCAGATATGATAGAAAATATCCATCAGCTTTGCCACTCCCAGGTGGATTCACCTAGATCTAGGTTTTTTATTGGTCACGTCTAGGTGTCATTTTCCTTTATTAGTTGGAGAACGCCACCTAGATTTCGGCCAAAATAGCCCAAAAATCAACCAAAGTAGCCCAAAAATCGACCAAAGTAGTCAACAAATCGCCCAAAATAGCCCAAGTCGCCGATATCTAGGTTTTTTTCTTTTCAAAATTCAGAGTGGCAACGCTGGTATCCATCAATACTTATTCTACTTTTATTCTTGTTGTTCATTGAGCAAGTGATACTATAATCTGAATGATAATATTTTTATTGAATTACTGGCACGTGAAAAGTGGACCAAATTCTTTGAACAATCAAGAAATGTAGAGTTACTGAACTACTGCTCATTGCTCAATAATTTCTTACTGTTCCATGGCATAATGCTAATATTGAGAGTGTAACAGAACGGGGCAGCCCCTCTCCATCTCTATTTCACTACGGCAGGAATCGGTGCATTTGGGGTACGGATTTTATTGCGTGCTTTCAATTGCAGCACTTTCTTTCTTTCTCTGCTAAGTAGCAGATATTTTGTATCTACATTCTTTTGCTACTTTCAGTATATTGTGTCTAGCCTGTTTATCTGACACTCCTGGTGGATGATAATACTAAATATTTGCAGGAACAGCTGAGAGAACATTATCAACAACCAATTTGGTTAATCGCAGGCTCAGCCGATACTAGTACACAGATTAACACGTACACTGCCCAGCGAAATCTGCTTAATCACTGATAAGGCACGGTGCGTCTCCGCCAAGGTTGTAAAGAGACGGATTTTGTGTATGCTGAAGCAACAGATAAGACATTACTTTAGCGAAAGTAATAATTTGTTACATCTTACACACATTGTCGTGGGAGGTTACCGATCTGTCTCTAAGTTCGCCTGCCCGGCAATCGGATGTTTACAGCCCATTTTCAGAATAGTGATGTTTGAAATTTTGCACTAGATGAATCATGCAAAATATTCAAATCAGATTGGCTGATCATCTGAGTTTCATAACAACGAATGTGTGGGAAGGCAGTGAATATAACCTGAGCTTCAGTCAGTCAAAACTACTGTGAAGATCGCTTGCCAAGACACCAGATCTTGCCAGAGTGAAGCCTAGAGTTCAGAATTCCATTTTATTAGACCGGGCACTTTTTAATTGAGTATTTATAAGGACTTACAAAAACAGCCCAGGAAATATCTATCATTTTAATAAGGAAAGCTGCTGTCTGAGGAAACTGAAGGAAACACACAAAGTCAGAGAGGGAACTTATTCAATTAATAACACCCCAGACGCGTATAAGAGGCCGATTCAAGTCTCTTTTATTCACTTAGCAAAAAGTCTGTGAGCCAGGATTGGAGTAAGTTGTGATTTTACATTTTATATTACTAACATGTGAACTAACATATATACATATAAATTACCAAGTAAATTTTAATGTGTGAAAAGTGCTAGGAATGTCCCAGTCATTTGAGGCTGGCAACCTCAGCGTATAGAATGATGATTTCATGAACCACCTCTGCCAAGGGCTGGTGATTGCTTTATTGCTAGTTTCGTAAAGAGAACTAAAAGCATAAAGTAGTCCCAGGTTCCATATGGAGCAGGGAGGAAAAGATGAAAGATATGATGTACATTCTAAGTATAATACTTACAGTTTCAAACCAGTGTAAATGTCTATGTGAAAATATTCATTTTAAAATTAATGAAAGTTTCAAACTTTTCAAATCAGTGTAAACATAAATGAAAACATATTCAATTTATATTGTGAACACTTTTCAATCAGTGGAAATATAAATGTAACCCTATTCTTTCTAAACTATTAACCTTTTCATTTAAATGAAAAGTAACTAAAAAAACTATTCAATTTAAATGTAAAGAAAGTTTTATCCCGAGGGAGTAAATTTAATTCTCATCGAGGGTAAATTCTGAGTTAAATGGGATGGTGGAATGGTATAATATGGACCCATAACCATGGGTTGGAAAACGCAATACTCAGAAGAGCGTTTCGTTTCTATTCTTTACCATAATTATTGGTGGTACCAGAAGAAAGTACTATCTCTGGAACACGAAGGGACAAGTGGCCTACGCTTTAAGACGAAGGACCAACTTTGTAGACTCTCCTTGACATATATGGGAAACGAGCTACACCCGACCACCTTGACCAGCGACGAGCGAGAGCAGTGTAAAAAGAACCAACCCATCAGAAGGCGCAGAACCGTATTTTGGCAGCTAAGTTCCATATATATGCTGCCAAAGTGAACTTTTTTTCATCGTCTCTATTATCCATCAATGATGAAACTTTACTTCTAAACTATTCAATTATTTTCAAACTGTTAAAACTTAAGTGATTATTAAATTTTGTTATTTGTAATTTTACAAATTCAACTTCGATTTAATCATTTTAAAGTTACTGCATGTTTGTCTCAGTCAATTTACTACACACTCTAAACTGAGCTATACCAGAATAAAAAGAATTCCCCTGAGTTAATCAGAGGTGGGGGCTTAAACGAGCTAACATAAACCATTGCTTAATCCTTCACAAAAGTTGTCTGCAGATTCTAGAATTAACGTGTTCATTCAAATACAGCATTGTTTTCGCTTATCTGAATATCTTGTGATCACTACTTTGTAGTAGAAGCGTCATTAACTTTCTACCTACATATCTGCCAAGAGTAATCTTGTGCGAAGGTAGACACCTTTGAAGCCCATTAGATACTCTTGAGTTTTGGCCACTGTTGGACCACTACTGCAAAGCAGGGGAGGCAATACCGTCACAGAGAGGCTTTTTTATGGAAAGTCAGTGGACAAAGGACAGGAACAGATTCACTGTTGAAAGTATTAAAGGAATATTAACAGTTCAATACAATTATAAGAATGTTTCATGTACAAAGCTCCATGAGTATTTAGTTGGAAATTCAGACTTACTGAGAAAAATTATGTCAAGTGAAAAGTACAATGTTAAAGACTGAATATTTAGTGATGTTGAAAAAAATAATGCTTGATGCAAAAATTACACTGGCTAACAAAAAGAAATTTTTTTTTTCTTTCTCTAACATTTCTATGTTTTTCTGGTCAATTTTAATGCGCTGTTTTTAAATCTGCAAACCGTTTTTCTCTATCAGGTCGGGATCTCTAGAAACACGCAATTGAAGTTTTTTAACAACGCATACAGTATTACAACATCATTCGTACAAGAAGTATAACAGTTATGTAGGCTTGAATTTCTCTGCAGTCGACTTTCGTCGGTGAATGGCATGTGGTACATCGCGATGAAGCATCCAACAATAATCGGCAAGCATGGTCACACTTCACCGTCCTTGATAACGTGACTCCATTACGGCGATATCTTGAAGGAATCGTTCTCCATGTTCATCGCTGACTTCGCCAAGGTTGTCAGGAAAAAAGTCAAGATGCGAATCGAGCAAATGGATTTTGAGGGACATGTTACAGCCCATAATTCTGTATGCATCTATGCACTGCTTAACAGTATGCACATAGTCGACAGATTTGTGATTTCCCAGAAAGTTATCGACGATCGATTTGAATGCCATCCATGCGCGAAGTTCACTACCATGTAACAAGTTCTCGAATTGTTTGTCTGCAATAATTTTCCTAATCTGAGGTCCTACAAAGATACCTTCCTTTGTCTTTGCATCGCTAACTTGCGGAAACTTTTCTCGAAGATAAGTGAAAGCTTTGCTCATTTTATCTAACGCTTTTACGAAATTCTTCACGAGCCCCAACTTTATATGTAACGGTGGTAAAATGATGCTGTCTTTGTTAACTAGTGGCTCGTGTATTACATTTTTATGCCCGAGCTGAATATGATCCCTGATAGGCCACACCTTTCTTGCATAATGTTCCTGTCTGTTGCGGCTGTCCCATTCACATAGGAAGCAACAAAATTTAGTATACCCAGTCTGCATGCCCGTGAGAATTGCAATGACCTTTAGGTCTCCACAAATCCGCCACTGGTAGTCATTGTACTTTGTTTTTGCCAAAACTATAGCCATATTGTTATAAGTTTCTTTCATATGAACAGAGTAGGCGACTGGAATTGATGAAAATAAATTTCCGTTATGCAATAACATGGCTTTTAGACTAGTCTTGGAAGAGTCGATGAAAAGTCGCCATTCGTTGACTATGTGCTCAATACCAAGCTGCACCATTAGAGCGTTTACATCTTTGCAATAGCAAATGTCATCATCCATCTCAAAGTATTGAACAAGTTCTCTGTGTCTATGACGAAATTTAGATATCGGAGTATTGGGCGCTAAAAGATTCCATTCTTTGAGTCGCGAACCAAGTAATTCCGCTTGATAAGAGCCAGATCACGTATTAGATCTGAAAGTTCTGAATGGTTAATTAAGTGAACACCATCATTCACCGGTATATAATCCAAGTCAGAAATAGTTTCAAAAGCAGGTAAACTATCACTTTCTGATAGTTCATTCACGTCCAACGGATATTGTTCTGGTGGAACTGGGATCGGACACGTGATTGGATCATGAGGCACTGGTTTCGAAACCGATTCAATATTTGGATAAACCACAGACTTTCTAGTTTTAAAAGTGAAACCATGGATATTTGTCAAGCAGAAGTAACAATCAGTAGCGTGATTTGTCGGTTCACGCCATATTACTGGCGCTCCAAAAGGCATCGACTTATGCTTCGGCGATTTTCGTAACCAACCTGCCAATGTATTTGCACAAGTCGAACAAACTGCATTTGGCTTCCAAGATTTATTTGCATCATCAACTTTCGAATCGAAATAAAGTTCATATGCTTTCTTTAGTAATGGTGTAAAGTTTTTCTGGTGAACACGATCGGTAAAATATCCGCACACGTAACAGAACAGATCAGCCGAATTTCTGCAACTTCTAGAAGCCATATTTCGCTCAGAATTATTTCAAAATACAGTAACTATTAGAAAAATAGCGTAACATATGTCATGCATCTTTTAGCAGTATAAAAAGTAGAATTATTTTGCATTTTATTAATTTTTAATAAGTTATATAGTAAACATGAAACGGAGCAAATAACGGTTTCCCAAAAATATATTTATTCACAAATATCTTAAGAACCCGATGTGATAGAGATAAACGGATTTCAGATTTGAAATCAGCGCAAGAAACTGACCTAAGAACACTTATTCTTATATAAGAAAGAAAAATGTTGTTTGTCAGTGTTATTAAAACATGCATTTTATGACGATTTTTTTTTTATTTCGTTGAAGTATTTCTATATAGTTTTTCCTGACTCTTTACATAAGTGTATTAAATTAGTGAAATTAATGTGTCCTCCTTTATGCCCGCCTTTTCTTAAAAAGTGTCCAAGTTTTATGTCAAAAAATCAGAAAATGTCCTCCTTTAAAAAAAAATTCTATATGGTCACCCTAGCCTAGAAGCCATGAAGCGCATGGAGGAAAGGTTAATTGGACATAAGTCTCGAAGAAAAACTGTCTGACATTAGGCAAGGTCGCATACCTTCCACAAGAATGGAAACTGTTTTTCTCTACACCTGTTACAAGGACCAATGAAACATTTAAACCAGGCCCGGACTTAAGGTAGAGTTCATTCTCTCATTAGATCACAGGGCATGGTTTATTAGATCTCTAAGTTATGGAGAGTGGGGGGGAGGGGGGGGGGGGGGGAAGAAAAGAAGGGGGGGGGGGGAGATGAAATAATTTTAAAGCTAGAGAAATGTCTGATTAGCCTTCTCCGGGTGACATTTAACAGCGTGGTATTTTCTTTTCTGCGTACCCAGTGAAAAGTCATCAGCTACCTTATATCTTCTTCTTCTTCCTCGTTCGTCCTGAAAAGGACGGTGGTTGAGCTACCTTATATAATTTCCTTGAGCGGTAATACACCTGGGACAGCAAAGACGGTCTTTTCTCTGACGGGAAGTTAACATTCGGTAAAATATGATTTAGTTTGAATGGCAACCACTCTCCTGATGGAATTTCCTTTAGATCATCCAGCTGAGATTACATAATGGTTGCACTTATTCCATATACTTTGAAACCGAAGGAAAAATAAAACCATGATTTTATCAAGATTTATCTGCAGAGAGCTCAGTGTTTCAAAAATAGATCCCCACAGCCAGAGTTGTCTTCAGAACTTTCCTAAAGAGTGTGAACTCGAGTCTCAAGTCTTTTAGTACAAGTCTCAAGTCTTTTAGTACAAGTCTCAAGGCTTTTAGTACAAGTCTCAAGTCCTTAACACTAGTTTTCTAGTCAAGTACCAAGTTTATATCCACAATCGCACCTTATCGAACTACCACATCGATCACTATAAAGAATAATGAAAAAAATAGTATCTTTCCTATCTTATTTCTTGACTTTTTATTCGATAAAAGTTATTTTTCAGTATTAAATTTTAGAAATATTATCTTCTCAACCAACCCCCCCTCCCCCTTTTTTTTTTTTTAAAATCTACAACTGATTGGATTGCAAAATTCTCTCAATGACACTACATCTGGTTAGTTGCTTTAAGGACCTATACTTCAGTTTTTTTGTTTTTTGGTCAGCTCATATTATTTCTCTGTTTGACGCAAGTAAAAATCCCTCCCTCCCCCTTTTACAGTCGGAAATGTTATGTTTTCATAATCAAGGAATGTTAATGTTCAGACGGTCGCTCTGTTAGGTTTGTCTAACAACAGTGTCCAATTATGTCTAATAAGCTGAAGGAAATGTTGTGTTTACACAATGGACTTTTTACCTGGGTGAAACAAAAGCCATTTTCGGGTCGGAGTGCATTACGCTGAGAGGACGGCGAGTCCGTTTGCCAAAACTGGCAAGTCTCGAGCGAGTCAAGTCACTAATATCCGTATCGTTGAGTCCACTGACTGGAGTCGATACTGCCCACAGTTCCTGGGCTGAATGCAGCTGATTTAACCTTTATGTGAACTGCATTTTATTACTATCACTTTTGTGTATCAATAAAAATTGCCACGTTCTGTGTAAGATGCGTTCTTTGGTCTATTCCACATTTCGTTGGTACATTAATTAATAACATTTTTATTATCAAATAAAAAGGCACAACATGAGTAGAACTACTTTCACCCCTTAGGCATCCCCGTAGAAGACTATTAATGTGAGGGTGCGCGTGGAGCTGACAATCTCATTCTATCAAACTAACTCTTACATAAACCAACTGCTACATGAGCATGAGCTTTGACGCATGCTTTCTGGAAGCAGGGCTGTGGAATCGGATTACTGGAGTCGTTCGTTTGTTAGTTGAGTCGGAGTTGGTAAACAGTGTACCGATACCAATTCCGAATTTTATGAGACTTAAGCTCAGGCAAATCCTTTGTTTAACCCTCTATTGGGCCATTTATGAAATAGTTGGAAAAAAAATTCTTGGAGTGGTTTTTGTGGCTGTCCCATGTCTGAAAAGTGGTGTGAAGGTTAATTTTGGGCAAAAAAATGTTTAGTTAGTGTTTTATGGGTATGTTGCCAATTGGCAACAAATCACCATTAAGGTTGGTAACATTTATTGTTGCCATTTGGCAACATATATCTTTTAACTATGTTTTTATGTCTAACAACATCTATTTCACCTTTTTTTACTCCCTACCTACATTTAATATTTAAACAGTAAATAGCAGACAACAAAATTTGTGAAACTTCATGAAGTTAAGTGTAATTTATACAGAAAATGCCACACATACAATGAAACATATAGTTACTGAAAAAAAAAAAATCTTCTGTCTCGTGACTCAATCACAGCTCCACACTCATGTTTCATGAAATACTTTGAAACAGTTTGAATGTTTATTGAGGCACAAGTGTAGGTTACACTTCTCACAGACAGTTCTGGAGTACCCCTTGCATCCAGGAAGTTTGCATCTCCCTTTGTTGGTGACGGAATTGGGGCTGGGGCCAACATTGTCAGTTCTGACATGAAAAGGAGGTACATTTGCTGTTTGCCCTCTCTTCTTTTTAGCCACCATCTGTGTCTCAGTGCTTCCTGATGGCCTTCCCCTTTTATTATTTTCACTTTTTCCTGCTTTTAGGAGACACAAAGCAATCTGCAACTTGAAATCAACTAATGGTAGTCTGTCCTTTTTTTCCATACCATCCTTACACACATCTGAACAATAAGTTAGCCAAGCTTGCACCACAGAAACATCCAGGAAATGAAACAATATTCTGTGGTACCATTTCTTGGATCTAATAGGTATACGATAGAGTGCCAGCAAGGAGTCCAGCAAATCTACCCCTCCCATGAACATGTTATATTCTTTCACAGCTGCAGGGCAAGAAATGTGTATTTCCTTCTTGGCTTTTCTGTCCCATCTTCTGACTACACATTCTGGTTCAACTGCTGCATAGGTGCTTAGCAGTGTGACTGCTTTATTGTCATACCATTTGATAGCTTTCAATGTGGCTCCGTTTGTTGCTGCAGTACAAACAACAGATGACCCTCTTCCTTTCGTTTTCAGTTCCTTATCGGAACACAGATTACACCCTTTCAGCCGGTTTGCGCGGACAGTGCCAAGACATGCAATGCCTTGTTTCCAGAGGCATGCCTGCAATGCTGGCGAATTAAACCAGTTGTCAAAATATACTTTATGCCACACATTTTTAGGGATACGTTGAAGAAGTCTCAGCACGATATTAGCTGATGCTCCTAAATCAGGTTGGCCAGGACACACGTCAATTTTTCCAGTGTAAATTTCAAAATCATGAATCAAACCAGAAATGCTTGAACAAACGAAGACTTTATAGCCCCACTTTTTGGGTTTCTTTGGGTTGTACTGACGCAGAGATGATTGACCTTTGAATGGGATAACTTGCTCATCAATGCTCAGCCTTTCTGCTGGTTTGATTGAATTGAATTTCACTTTCAGAGCGTCAACTAAAGGTCTTAATTTGAACAATTTGTCGCCTTCATTGTCTTGCTGCTTGTTGTTGTCATTGCAGTGAATGTTACTTTTGATTTCTTTAAACCTCTTGTTCGTCATAGTATCAGCAACAAGTCCATAGCGCGTTGTAGAGTCCCAGTACAATTTACAACTGGGCATTCTAACAATACTCATCATAAACGCAATTCCAAAAAACTGTTCCAGTTCTGGCTGGCTCAATCTGAGAGGCTTCATGATGTTTTTCTGGATGCTGTACTTGTTTGATTCAGTGACCATATGTGCCATTGTATCATCATCAATGAATCTGCGGAAGTATTCTATTGGTTCTGAGGTAACTGATACGTGTGCCGAATCACCAGAGAAGGGCGGAGCTTCAGAAGATACATCTGAGGCTTCACGGTTTCTCCATAGCATCCGACGACGATCAAAGGTTACATCTGTGTCCTCCAGCTCTGATGCAGATGATTCTGAAAAAAAAAAAGAAAACAAAGATATTAATTATCTGGCAACATAAACAATCATTTATTGGTATACTGGTGTACATGTTATTATTCTGATAATAGTAATAATGATAAAAATTATTCTAATCCACATTATGGTATAAAGCGTTCCACAAGTAAGTCTCCGTCAGCCGATATTTAGTACCTGATGGACTAGGCTGAAACTGTACATAGGTTGTACACTGATGGACAAGGCTACAACTGCAGTCTGAAATAAAGTGGCCACATTAAAAAAAAACATCAATTAAATTCAACAAACCTGAATCGGTTGTGTCCGAGGAAGGGCCGGGTTGCCACGTGTTATCCAGGATGTCTTCAGCCTCACTGTCTGACAGCTCACTATCGCTAGAAGCCTCAGGTATTGGTCTATAGATTGTAGTCTTGTGGCTGTAAAACTTTTGAGGATCCATTGTGTTTAACTGTAAAAAAAAATTTAAAAAAAATGACAACATATACATTTTGTAATTCAAAAGTTTTTCATCACAAAACTGTTTAATCTCATCTGATGATACATTATGTTTTGTGATTACTGGCAATTTTAGTGGTTATCATGTGTAGTTTAGTTGTAAAAGTCAAGTCTAGATGAAGTAAATATGTTTTATTCATTTACAATATTATTAGTAATTTATACTGGTAATTCTACTATTTACATTGACCTTTTTAGGACACATAAAATTGCAAATAACAACTTTTTTTTAAATGATGAAGTTTAATCAATTATAATGAGAATAAAATACTAATGTTGTTGATTACAGAGAAATACAACATTAAATATCATTTATTAGGTAAAAAGCAACTGTTGCCAATTGGCAACATGAAGTGGTTTTTATTCCTTAATCGACTTTTGTTGCCAAATGGCAACATGCCTAAAATGTAAAATAAGAGTAACTTATTTTATTTATTTATAACTATTAAAGCATTTGTTACAAAGATAAGTGGTTTAAGTTACTCAACATATTTTTTATACACCGTTTTCATAAGGAATTTTAAAAAATAATGTGAAGTAAACTCACCTCTCAATTCGATCTTGCAAACCAGCTACCATCATCATCATGTGACGTATTCTTTCCAGAACGTTGTCTCCATTACAGCTGCTCTGAACGCATCACGATTCTGGGCAAGTCGACCTGCATCAGCCAAAGACAAGTTCAGAAACCAGCTACCATGCCTTGACAAAAGAGTGCGTGAAAAAAAAAAAGTATTTCTCCGACAAATGAGTTACCCGGTAATTTAAAATTGGAAATGTTTCTAGAACACAATAAAACAAAAAAAATTATTAATTTGAACGCCGGATAGTGAAATAGATGACTTTAAACGGTATGTTGCCAAATGGCAACAAGGCCCAATAGAGGGTTAAGAACCAATTCAATTTGAATAAAAAAATTATCATATTTTAAAATACATTTTGAGTTTTTGTTTTGTGTTACTGTAAGAATGAAGGGATGGATAGTTAAAAATGCAGTCTACGAAAGCCACGTACTCATTTATTCACATATATACTTACTTAGTCGTTCCCCTTCTACCGTGAGGTGTAGAGGTTTGGAAGAGAGAGCGCCAGACTATCCCATCGGCTGTCTTCCCCCTGGCCTGGTTCCATTCTAGTCCTCGGTCCTTCAAAGATTGTCTATGTTGTCCTCCCAGCGGCCTCTGGGTCGTCCTGGGGGTCTGGATCCCTGGCTCTTTGTTTCCCATGCTTGTCGTGGTAGCCGATTTTCTCCCATTCTGCAGACATGGCCAAACCATCTTAGTTGGGACTGTTCTACTTGGGTCTGCATGGGGTGGGATTTTAGACCTTGACGTATCGTCTGGTTGCGGACCATGTCTCTTCTTGTTACTTCAACCACCTTCCTCAGATACCTCATTTCTGAGGTTTGGATCTGGCTTTTGTGGGTTGCAGTCATTGTCCACGACTCGCATCCATATGTCAAGACTGGGACATAGGTGGAGCTGTATACAGCCATCTTCGTTTTCTTGCCAACCTCTCTCTTGCTGAGGAATCCTTGATTTATGGCCTGAAAAAGTCTCCCAGCTGCTGCTTTTCGAGTGGCCAACTCTTCTTTGATGCCTCCCTTTCGGTCTATAATAGCTCCGAGGTATTTAAAGTGGTCGACCTGCTCCAGGACCTATTCTCCCAGCTTAATCTGATGTCTTCTTTCTTCTCGTGATATCACTGTGGATTTTGTTTTAGAGTTATTCACATATATACTTACTTACTTAGTCGTTCTCCTTCTACCGTGAGGTGTAGAGGTTTGGAAGAGAGAGCGCCAGACTATCCTATCGGCTGTCTTCCTCCTGGCCTGGTTCCATTCTAGTCCTCGGTCCTTCAAAGATTGTCTAATGTTGTCCTCCCAGCGGACTCTGGGTCGTCCTCGGGGTCTGGATCCTTGGCTCTTTGTTTCCCATGCTTGTCGTGGTATCCGATCGTCTCCCATTCTGCAGACATGGCCAAACCATCTTAATTTATTCACATATATACTTACTTACTTACTTACTTACTTACTTAGTCGTTCCCCTTCTACCGTGAAGTGTAGAGGTTTGGAAGAGAGAGCGCCAGACCATTCTATCAGCTGTCTTCTTCCTGGCCTGGTTCCATTCTAGTCCTCGGTCCTTCAAAGATTGTCTAATGTTGTCCTCCCAGCGAACTCTGGGTCGTCCTGGAGGTCTGGATCCCTGGCTCTTTGTTTCCCATGCTTGTCGTGGTAGCCGATCTTCTCCCATTCTGCAGACATGGCCAAACCATCTTAGTTGGGACTGTTCTATTTGGGTCTGCAGCGGATGGGATTTCAGGCCTTGACGTATCGTCTGGTTGCGGACCATGTCTCTTCTTATTCACATATATACCATACTTAATTATAATATAACTCCATATAAAAGCATAAGTGTATGCCATATGCTTAGTTTAAAAAAAAAAAAAACTGTAGTCGGAGTCGGACTTCTAAAATTTCAGGAGAATCGGAAAATATTTTGCCGACTATGCAACCCCCGCCTGCAAGATGACCAGTGACCAATTCTCGTGTCATTGTACCTTATTGTTAGGAAGAGACTAGATACACAGTAATACGTTATCTCCATTGGATTTTAAGATGTATTTTTAAGATTCATCGGCAAAGTTACCGGGTTCAGCACCTCTTAGCGTCTCGCTCTAATTTACCCAGCAGTAAATGCGTACCTAACTCTGCTCTCGATTTTGGGAAGGTAAAAAGGAGGGGAAATTGATCTCTCATCTCTTAAAATCCGGACCTGGTATAGTGAAGTCTCCAACATTTCACTCACCTACAGCAGTATCTGTTACGGCACTACCATTTTTATAACCTTCTGTGGTTGACATGATGGCAGCTGGGCACCAGAACGTCCCCCATCACTTATTAGGCGAACGTATGTCGTCTACTGGTGTTTGACTGTAAAGGCCAGCCTGTTCCTCTGACTATGCCAGCAGGGGCATGCTGCATGGGCCACAGCTTGACTATTTATCCATATGCCCAACCTCGTGCCACCGAAACTTGTTTCGGGGGCACGCTTCAAAAGTCAGAAGTGATTGAAAGGGAAGATAAGACAAGATAATGTCGTCTAATCCAGTGGTTCTCAAAGTGGTCCTCAGAGGTGTCATGTCATATTTCTAAGGAGCCATAGTGCAGATGGTAAAGTACCTGTTTCCAGTTAACATCCACTATGAGGGTGGTCTCAGAGGTAAATGAAGCTCTGAAGGGGACAATGAGCCAAAAAAAAAGGTTGAAAACCCCCTGTCTAATTGACCTTTCTGTGCGATCATGGTTTCTTATTTAACCGTCACTTTCTGGCGTACATGACATTCCTTGTCTATGAGGCAGATGTGTAGTACTTACGTAGGGAGAAGAGTTCGCTTGCGTGTATGTGTGTGCGACTTACGTCCTTTCTATTATTTAATTAAAACCAATAAGAGCCGCCATCAGAGAGGGTCAAAAACACAGCCAAAGAAAACTGAAATGTTCCGCTTTCACTGGAAATATAAGCAGACGATAATTACACAGGCGGTTGTCATTGTGTATTTTATTCGCTAGCGATGATGGACAATATATTTTCTTTTTGGTGACAAGACAAATGGTGACATATTATTTCTAATTGATAGAGGCTGTCGTGAAAAGAATGTGTGCGAATGTTGTGTATGTGTATATGATTTTGCATATCCGTGGGACCAGGTGCGTACTTAAAGCACTTGGCACCCAGGGCGGATCCTACCTTTGATACCCTCCCCCACCTCCCATAAACAAACACTTCGAAGTATATTTTTAGCAGTAAGTGCTTTCATAACAGTATCCGGAGGCACCCCTCTCCTGGCTGTCTCCCGGGGCGGACCACCCCCTCGCACCCCTTTTAGTACGCCACTGCATGGGGCTCAAATAAAGATAGAGCAACGGCAAGAAGAAATAATGTACTACACAAAGAAAAAAAGTTTAGTTTTGTGCGCGCGTGTGTGTATATATATATATATATATATATATATATATATATATATATATATATATATATATATATATATATATATATATATATATATATATATATATATATATATATATATATATATATATATATACGAGCTCGTATATATGTGTGTGTGTGTGCGCGTGTGTGTGAGTGTGTTATTATGAAAAGTATTAAATTAAATATAAACCCACAAACTCCCCACCCCTACACATTTAAAGGGGAAAAAAACAAAAATCAGCAACATTAAAAATGTGAACAATTTTCCATTTTATGGAAAGACACTGTCGCAAATAGAAATTGTCATTGACCCTGTATACGATAAATGACGAGATCAGGGTGCCCGGGAGTCCCTGACAGGGCAAAGAAAGAAAAGGCCTGCTGCCCCATCAGACATGTCCCGCGAGGCGACTAATATGAGGTTGTGCAGGGGTGGTTGGGCAACCTCATCATTTGAAACAGACTGCCACATAAACCACTACTGTAAGAGCATGTAAATGTTTGGTGCCGGCTTCCTGTAAGAGCTTTAGCTACTGCAGTGACTCCATGCTCTGTATGGAGCACAAACGAAGATGAAGATGATGATGAAGATGATGGTGATGATGAAGATGATGATGAAGATGATGGTGATGATGAAGATAATGATGATGATGAAGAAGATGGTAATGATGAAGATGACGAAAATGATGATGAAGATAAGCATATAGCATCAGCCCGGATTAACAACGACCGCGCTCTCATTGCCCCTTGAGAGTGATAAGTCAACGAATGGGGTACAAACACCTGTTTTGAAACTTCCAAGAGAAAATTTTGTTGTTGGAACTTGGAATGTACGCACGCTATATGCGTGTGGAAAAGTCAAAGAACTAACACATGAACTTGTTAGATACTCGTGGGACATCCTGGGCCTAGCAGAAGTCAGATGGACAGGATTAGGTGAATCAATAACGGATGATGGTCACAAAATTTGGTTTAGTGGAGATGAGTCTAAACATCAGCATGGAGTAGGTTTTATCGTACATAAAGATAGATTGAACTCTGTCATCAGCTGCACCCCAATAAATAGCAGGCTTATCACCATTCGTATTGCAGCACATCCAAAGAACATCTCCATCATACAGGTATATGCCCCCACTACTGACTATGAGGATGAGGCAATTGATACATTTTATGACAATCTGGATGAAGCAATTAAGAAAATTCCAAAGAAAGATCTTCTCATCGTTCTAGGTGATTGGAATGCTTCAAAAAGAACTATAATCAAAACAGATGTTCTCAGTTAAGATTCAATTTAGACAAATTGAAAGATCCAGAAATCGCGGGAATCTTTGAGGCAACTGTTGGAGGAAAATTCGCAGCTCTCAACTTTTTGGAGGATGATATCAACTCAATCACAGAGAACATGAAAGACGTGCTCATTGAATCAGCAACAGAAATACTTGGTAAAAGAAAGAAAATAAACAAACCATGGGTTACAGATGAAATTCTGAAGTTATGTGATACACGGCGAGAAATGAAAAAGGTTAAGAAAGAGGTTCCTGAAGCAGCATGGCAATACAGTATGGTGAATAAAAATATTAGAAAGAAAATGAAACAGGCCAAAGAAAAATGGGTAGCTGATCAATGTGAGTCCATTAATACGGGGCTAATAAAAGGTAACAGCAAGGCAGTTTTTGACACATTAAGAAGACTATCAAAACCCCAACAGCCCAGGGTAACTGTCATAGAAGATAGCAATGGGGCTCTGCTCAATGAAAAAACAGCTGTAATGAGAAGGTGGACAGAATATTGTAAAGAATTATATAACTGTAAACTTGACACTGACTTAGGCATATTAAACAACATTAAGTGCGAAAACAGAGAACTCGGAAATGCAGCAATACTACGGGAAGAAGTGGAAGAGGCTATATGTTCGATGAAAGGAGGGAAGTCACCGGATGTGGATAATATACCAGCAGAGCTCTTGAAATATGGAGGACCAGATATAGTAAAAATCATGACAACAATTTGCCAGAAAATATGGAGTACAAAAAAATGGCCAAAAGAATGGACGCAGTCATTAGTAATACCGCTTCCAAAGAAAGGAAATCTAAAAATGTGCAAGAACTACAGAACCATTAGCCTTATTAGTCATCCAAGTAAGGTGATGTTAAGGATACTTTTGAACAGAATAAAACAGAAATCAGAAGAAATCTTGTCAGAGGAACAGGCTGGCTTTAGACCAAAAAGAAGTACCTCAGAACAAATCTTCAATATTAGATTACTGATCGAAAAACATCTCCAGCATCAACATGATTTATACCATAACTTCATCGATTTCACAAAAGCCTTCGATCGAGTCTGGCATGAAGGTTTATGGCAAATAATGAGAAAATTCAATTTTGATACCAACATCATAGATATCATTGAAGCACTATACAAGGACGCAAGCAGTGCTGTTTTTGCAAGCAATGACATTGGAGAATTTTTCAAAACAACTGTAGGAGTTCGCCAGGGATGTATCCTGTCACCAGTGCTCTTTAACATTTATCTAGAACATATTATGCAGGAGGCTCTCTTCGATTATAAATCAACCATATCGATTGGAGGCCGACCTCTGTGTAATCTACGTTTTGCTGATGATATTGATCTGATAGCTGGAACAGAATCAGAACTTCAAGACCTTACCTCTAGACTGGAGAAAGTAACAAGAACATATGGGATGAAAATTAATATAGAAAAAAGCAAGATATTGGTGAATAGCCATAAGAAATATGTTCCGACCAACATTACGTTAAATGGGCAAACGTTAGAAGAAGTTAACACCTTTAAATATCTCGGGTCCACTATATGTAGTGATGGAAGATCAAATAAAGAAATCAAGACAAGACTTGAGATGGCCTCAGCTGCCATGACAAGGTTGAATGTGATCTGGAAAAGTAACATCAGTTTTCCTGTGAAGATCAAATTATACAAATCACTTGTATTATCTATTCTTGTGTATGGGTGTGAGGGCTGGACACTCACTGCAGATACGGAGCGAAGGATTCAGGCTTTCGAGCATAAATGTTATAGAAGAATTTTGCGCATTTGCTATGAAGAGCACAAAACAAATGTCTATGTTAGAGAGAAGATAAACACCTATGCAGGCCATCAAGAACCACTTTTGTCAATAGTGAAACGTCGAAAGCTTGCCTGGTTTGGGCATGTAACTCGTCATGACTCCCTTTCGAAAACGATCCTCCAGGGAACAGTCGAAGGTAAACGGAGAAGAGGAAGGCAAAGAAAATCCTGGGCTGATAACATCAAAGAATGGGCAGGACACGGTTTCTCCACACTTGTACGCATTGCTGAGAATAGAGAGCAGTGGAGGACCCTGTCTGCTGATGCTTCCACCATGGCACCCCTACGACCCATGACGGGTTATGGGTTGAGATGAGATGATGATCAGCTGACTATCTTAACTAAAATTACAGACACTGTATTGTTCAGTATATCCTAATTATTTTAAATAAAGGATATGACTACTACTTCCCCAGGCATGTCCACAATGACTGTGTGCCTAGGGCTGGCAAACTCATCTAGCTTCATAAGGCGCGAAAAAGAAAATGAACGATGGGAGTACTAGTGCATGTGTGTATGTGTGTACGAGCATGCGATGTGTGTGTATCCTGTTAGTGAGTGTTTTTTTTTAAATATATGCGTGGGAATTTACATGTGTAAATGTGTGTTTTTGTTTTTACGTGTATGTGTGTGCGCGCACACACATTTATCTATGCGTGTTAGTTTGGAGGCTACCATGACACATATGGGAAACCAAGAGCTAGGGATCCAGACCCCCAGGACGACCCAGAGTCCACTAGGAGGACAACATTTGCCAATCTCTGAAGGACCGAGTAACTAGATTGGAATCAGGCCAGGAGGAAGACAGCTGATAGGATAGTATATGTCATGTTGTAGCTGTATTTATTTCTGATCATCATATGTGTCATTCTTAGCTGTACTAATTTCTGATCGTCATTTATGTAATGTTGTAGCTGTATTCATTTCTGATCGTCATATATGTCATGTTGAAGCTGAATTCATTTCTGATCGTTATACAAGTATGTGTCATTCTGTTGCTGTATTCATTTCTGATCGTTATATATGTCATGTTGTAGCTGTATTAATTTCTCATCGTTATATATGTCATGTTGTAGCTGTATAAATTTCTGATCGTTATATATGTCATTCTGTAGCTGTATTAATTTCTGATAGTCGTATATGTCATTCTGTGGCTGTTTTAATTTCTGATCGTTAAATGTGTCATTCTGTAGCTGTATTAATTTCTGATCGTTATATATATGATGCTGTAACTATTCTAATTTCTGATCGTCATATGTGTTATGCTGTAGCTGTTCTAATTTCTGATCGTCATATGTGATATGCTGTAGTTGTTCTAATGTCTGATCGTCATTTGTGTTATGCTGTAGCTGTTCTAAGTTCTGATCGTCATATGTGTTATGCTGTAGCTGTTCTAAATTCTGATCGTCATATGTGTTATGCTGTAAATCAGGTGAATGGAAGAAACAGATTTCAAATAGCAAGAAGTACCACATGAAATGAAAGAAGATTTAAAGAGAGTGAGAGAGGGGGAGAGTTGGAGATGGAGAGAGAGAGAGAGAGAGAGAGAGAGAGAGAGAGAGAGAGAGAGAGAAATAATAGAGATGACACGTTGTGGATTGGTTTTAAGATCATAGTAACCAGTAACCGGCCTATTTCGTTATTATTCCAACAGGTGGCTTTCTTTATAATATCAAACATTTAACTCTTTGCCACTTAATGCATGACATATAATCCAGATAATTCTATATCCGAGTTGACATTAAACGCTCACAAAATTCCAATAATCGGTGGAAGACAAAACTCATCAGCTGCGTAGTGTCCTGTCCCAGCATCACAGATTTTGCAGTGTTCCAGAGAAGTTGGCTACTGCTGGTTAAGTAAGTAACTGTACTTAGACTAATGCTATGAGTTCTTTTGTTGTATGGAGAACATTAGCCCCACATATGACCCAGAGCCCTAGGTATGGCCCATCATACATTTTTGTTTACTTTATTGTTAAATACGTTTTACTGCCTATTGGTTAGTACTGCCTGTATGGGTCATTTCATAAATAGATGAATGCCTTTAAGGATTATAAAACAAGTTGCTTTCTAAAATAAACATTATGAAGTTTAACGAAAAAATATAACGTATTACATTGACTATAAAAGTTGTTGGGGTTTTTTGGGGGAGCTAAATTGACAAGCGTAAATGTGGCTGTTAGGGAATGAGAAAAGAATGATTGCATTTTCAGCAAAATAACAGCAACTGTCACCAAATACATTTTTAAAGATCATTATAAAATTACATATAGGCCTAGCCTACAGAAATCAAATGCAATTAATAGCAATCGCAGCGAATATTTCGTTAGGCCTATAGCCTAATTGTTTCGGAGAAGAAGTAGCCTAAAGATTAATATTTTTTTTTTTAATCCCTAGACTTTTTTTTTTTTTTTTAAATTAATGAAGAAAAATATCCCGTTCAACCTCTGATGGGTTATAATTAGGATAGCCTATATGTTATATTGTTTTCAATTCCAAATAATATGAACAACTGCCGATATGAGAAAGGGGCATCACATTTGTCAAATCATTGTAAATAAGGACAATCACAATTATGCTCATACGTTGAATTAAAAAAAAAACTAAAAAAAAAAAAACGAACAAAATCAAGAAGAAACTTTGAACAAGAATAATATTAAAGTGGAGGGGTGTAAAGGCCTGGTGGTTCCAGTTATATAACTGACTTTAACAGATATTTAATTGACTTTCATCTGTTAAAAGTCATATGCATTGTAAGAACAGCATCAGACCTTCACATTACCAGCCACTATATATTAACCTTTGTTCGTGTTAAATATTGTTTGACTATATTATGCAGTTCCCTAGGTCTGTCTATTCTTAACACCTCTTCTATATTTACGAGTATAGGTAAGTTTGATGCCTGCAAATAATCTAATATTGGTATTCTCATTTGTTCATACCTCCTAGACTCTTTTCGTCGCTAGTAAAAGGCGTCAGATGGACAAACTTGGGTAATAAAAAACATAATAGTTGAATCAAAAAAAAAAGAAGAAATTATTGCCAACAGCTCTTTGATTGCAAAATTTGGCAAAAGTGTTGCTGTCTTGCAGATATTTCCCCCCATTTTCAGTTATGAAGATTTTCAACTTGTTTTCATTCGATAGAAATTTTCGATGCTTTCGTTTTCAACCTTTCGTGAATAACTGACAGACCTTGTCTCACGATCTTTGAAACAAATCTAGTCACAAAGACTTGTTATCTGTCTTCTGTCTGCAGTAGTTCCAACGATCTCCATTTCTGTAACTAAAATGCATTGACAAACCTAAAATAAAATAAAAACACGAACGCGAATAGCTGTATACAAACTTGCATAGAATAATAGCATAAGCCAATTTTACATGTATAAACGTCTTAATCACTTAGGCCTACATAATGCAATATATTCATAAACGGATTTCAACATATGACAGCCCTTCCGTCCACCTTTCGCCTTCCGCCGAGCAAGCAAACTCATCAATACACAGACCCTTGAAAATTATAATTTGTCTTTAAAAAAAAAAAAGACAAACACATTTATTAAATGGTAAATATAGTTACTGTGACGTATGTTTAATAATATAGTCTTATTACATAACGGCCACCAAATAGGCCTACCGTATTTTAAAAATATTTTCCCCAATGTTCCTTTCTGTTAAAGTCAAAGACAGATGACAGATGAAAGGGACATAGCCTAAGCAAATTATTATGAAACAATTAAAGCTGGTTCAGGTTCGTGCCTTTTCGCTACATGTTTACTTATCCAGTCACTTGTTTTACTGCAAATGGTCGTTTTTTTTATAAAACTTTACTACTAAATAAAACGTATTGCCAAAGGATTGACATCAACAGCTTTTTTAGTCTTTGAATTAATCAAGTTCAAATTAACTGGCACACACAAAAAATATGCATGTGGTGCACTAGCGGATCTAGGAATTGCCCAGAAAGGAGGAGGGGCTATATATCAGAGTGATATTTACACATGTTTTTAGACAATTAAAAAACATAATAACGAACATTTTGAAAATATCTGACAGCTCGTTAGTTTTATTATACAGTAATTCAAAAGTTGTCATTTTTATTTTTAAAAAATATAACTATTTATAACAAATGGGGAGGGGAGAATAATACTGGGGCGATTTATATGACTTAAAAGTTTTCAAAGTCCTGGGGAGGGGGGAATCGCACAGCCCCCTCCCCCACCCATTGGATCCGCCAGTGATGTTGTGGTTACATTAGGGTTCCCATAATGTTTTGTTAAAAAACCGGGACATTTCCAAATTTTTACCTAAAAAACCCGGGACATTTTGTAAAAAAATGGGACATGTTAAAAATTAAGGTAAAGCACAAATAAATCTATTATATATTATATGTTGCACTTAAAATAAGATACTGGTATAAAAATACACACATTAACTAACACAACTTCCACTTTAAAAAAGAATTCTAAATTACAAACATACTTAATTAGAAAAATCGCACCTTTAAAAAATACACAATAGTCAAGTTTATATTTCAGATTCATCAGAATATTTATCAGATTTATGGGTCTGTTCAAGAAGTTTTTTTTTCTTCTGATATTTGGACATAGAACTCAGCACAAGAGAAATCCTTAAAATTGGCCTTTATAGTGGCAAGCTTTCACTGTCTCAATTTTAAGCCTGTTTTTTTTTCGTCTGTCCAAAGCGCATTTATTAATGAAAAAATACGTTCAACAGCTGCATTGGATCCTGGCAGTGCCAAACAAAAACTAACTAGGCATTTCAGGTTCTCAGCATTTATATCCTGCTTTGTAAAATGAGCGAACATCTCACACCATTTTTCACTGACACTTTGATCCTTCAGTTAACTCCACACATCAAATTTGCTTTCACAATATTTTTTCACACATGCAAACTCATCAAATAAGTCCTCTTCATTCACAGTAAAATTTGGTGACACTGTCTTCGTGAATATGTAGCTTTCTTGGATGTTCTTCCAAGTCACAGACTCCTTTCCCTTCAAATTGATCCAATCCATAGACTGAAGAGGCGTAAGAAATGGTATAGCTGTGAAACTTTTCAACTGTTATGTGTCCTTCTTTTTCTAATTCTTGCAACGGATTTCTCCCAGTAGTAGTAAGAAACTTTTCTGCCTTCCTGTAGTTAAATCATTTGGTAGATGCTCACTGAACACTGTTTTGGTCGACTTTCGAATTTTTGTTCGAGATTCAAACCGAGGGTCCACTGTAACCGGAAATTGATAAAGTAACACTACTAAAACACGGAATAAAATCTGTTACCCAAAGATTTTTTTTTTAGGAAGGACCCTTAAAAAGCGGGACATTTGGAATAAATTCGGGACACCGGGACATTTTATTTAAAAAACGGGACTGTCCCGGGGAAAACGGGACGAATGGGAACCCTAGGTTACATATACTTTCTGTATACCTTACTGATCTCTTTTGGATACATGCTTTTTATTAGGATGAAGATGTGAGAAAAGATCAGTTGAGGTAAAAATGGAGCCAGAGGGCTGTCGAAGTCCACTTCGATAAGTTGAACAACAATTAATTTCCTCCACTTCTCCAAGTGTATGCCAAAAACGATGATGTCGCCCCCACATCTTTCGGTCACCGATTTCATCAACCAGTTCTGCTGTTCACGTCATCCATGCCACGTTTTCCGATTGCCATCATCTTCTCTCTTTGTGGACATCTATTTCTCCTGCTATCACAATGAGTATTTACGATCTTTTGTTAAAACATGTTCTATGGATTGCAAGTGGGTTGTTGTCTTGTGACCTGTGCAATAGTGAAGTTATTCACGTTGATCTTATTTATACCATCTTTCTTTTCCTTCTTAACCGTCCTTTGTATTCATTACATTCTTCTCTAAAGCCATAGCTTCAAGTCGGCTAATTGCTTGTTCATTGATATCCGCAATTAGCTTCTGTTTAATAATATTTACTCTATGTAGCATTGGATAACTAATGTATGTTATTGACAAAGCTCTGTTGCCCTGAAAGAGTTTTTTTTTTTTTTTTAGAATAAATGCTATTTTGTCTTGGCTTCTCTGAATATTAATTCTGAGTTGCACAGTTGTGTTATTAGTATAACCAGGTATTTAAAACTATTAACGTATTTTAAAATTGTTCCGTTTAATCATGTTGTATTGGTTCCTCTATAATTGTCTTGATCTGCAATAAACATCTGTCCTATAGAATAATAACCGGTTTGAAAAGTTATGTTCTCTCGCTAAACAATGTTTAGCAATACGTTTTATAAAGAGGAGAGCTTGAAATCTCTACTATTTTGTCTTCAGATAAGTCGTTGTATTAATTATAATAACGATGTTATGGATAACAAAATGTTATTCAGAGTGTGTAAACGATCCCGTTACACACCCATTGTTGCATATTGGTAATATGGTGTTAGGCCCATATTTTCTTGACCATCGGCACACTACGGGTGATGTGGTCAGCATCACGCCGGAGAGTGTGTAAAGAGTAGCCTATACAACAAAATGACAGAGAAGTTCTTTGGAGAAATACAGAAGTCCTAATAATTGGCGGAAAGAGTATGAAGTAAGTACATACATATAAATAGTTGGACACGTTCATAACAGAAAAAAGCGAAGATAATCCAGAGGACCAACAGCAAATAAAAAGATCAACAACATAAATAAATAAATTAACACAAAGTACTAGAACATGGTCCCAGTGTAAACCTCGGAAGGGGAAAGGGGTGGGTTCGACGAGGAAACAAAAGAAGTATATGGCTACTACTCCCTCAAGCATGTCGTAAAAGGCGACCTTATTATTTAAATCAAATTGCTATAAAGGCCACCGCTACAAGAGGAAAAGTGTTTAGAAAGCAGGCTCCGCGCACTCAAGGAGCAAGAAGTTAATAGGATGTAGAGCCCCCTGATAGGAATAAGAATCCTCAAATTGTATATGCAGTGACATTCATATACGGGAGTGACATACGCTCAACTACAAGAGACAGCTGCAGGAAATAAAGAGCATTGAAACGCTTATGTTATCAGAGAATGCTCAGAGTAACAGAGTAGGAGAAAAATAGCAGGAAAAAAAAATTAACTCTTTGACTCCGCAGTCATGTTCCACCATGTGCCATAATTTTAATGCGTGATAGACTTAAAAACAACGCTCAGAGAGTTGTTTTGGCACAAATGTCAAATCTGACCAACTCTCTGAGCGTTGTTCCGGAGTCAAAGAGTTAAGTGACCAAAATAGTGAAACTTTACTTTTTTTTTAAATATAAAATTTTGCCTCGTTTTGGCAAGGCACGTTTTGTTCAACCTTGTTGGTTATATTTGGGTGCATGTCCAAATATAAAAGACCTTTAAGTCTGGTTACAATATAGTTGAGCTAACATTAATAATTAGTTGAGCTAACAGTAAATAAACAGTTGAGCTAACAGTAAATAAATAGTTGAGCTAACAGTAAATAAACAGTTGAGCTAACAGTAAATAAATAGTTGAGCTAACAGTAAATAAACAGTTGAGCTAACAGTAAATAAATAGTTGAGCTAACAGTAAATAAATAGTTGAGCTAACAGTAAATAAACAGTTGAGCTAACAGTAAATAAATAGTTGAGCTAACAGTAAATAAATAGTTGAGCTAACAGTAAATAAATAGTTGAGCTAACAGTAAATAAATAGTTGAGCTAACAGTAAATAAATAGTTGAGCTAACAGGAAATAAATAGTTGAGCTAACAGTAAATAAATAGTTGAGCTAACAGCAAATAAACAGTTGAGCTAACAGTAAATAAATAGTTGAGCTAACAGTAAATAAATAGTTGAGCTAACAGTAAATAAATAGTTGAGCTAACAGTAAATAAATAGTTGAGCTAACAGTAAATAAACAGTTGAGCTAACAGCAAATAAACAGTTGAGCTAACAGTAAATAAATAGTTGAGCTAACAGTAAATAAATAGTTGAGCTAACAGTAAAAAAATAGTTGAGCTAACAGTAAATAAATAGTTGAGCTAACAGTAAATAAATAAAATAAATAGTTGAGCTAACAGTAAATAAATAGTTGAGCTAACAGTAAATAAATAGTTGAGCTAACAGCAAATAAACAGTTGACCTAACAGTAAATAAACAGTTGAGCTAACAGGAAATAAATAGTTGAGCTAACAGTAACATGTTGGAAGTCTGTATATTAAAATGGTCGTATAGATGAGGTAGACAGGAAATACAGTTATTGCACTCTTTAAAAAAAAAAGGAGGTAAAAAAAGAACGAAAGAAGAAAAACATGACAATGCAATATATGGCACGCAATTTACGAAACAGAAATAAGAAGGGGATTCAACACAGCCTCGAATAATCTACGCTAAGCATTTTTTTTTAAATATATCCCGTTCAACCTCTGATTGGTTATAATTATGATATATAGTGTATATAAATTGCATAATATAGTAAAACAGTATATAACAAGAACTAAAATTAATATCTTCTTCTTTTTCTGCGTTCGTCCTAAAAAGGACGTTTGTTACGTTGTGTCGCCGTTTACAGCGATATCTGCGCCTTTCGGCCCGACACATCCGTTTTCGGCATGGCATTTTTGGGACAGGGTTAGCCTTCCCTCTTCGATCCCTACACTCTCAGCCAGACTGCAGCGATGCAGCCTGTTTTCAGGACCACCACTTGGAGGTGGAGTAAGGTCTTTGTCAGCTCTGGTTCGCTGACCCTGACGCAAGCAGTCGAGCTATGGGTCGCTTTCTGCATACCTCACTTTTGATGCGTCTTCGGTCCCAAAATTAATATATAAGGATCAACGATGTGAGGAAAATAAATAAATTTAAAAAAAAAAAATACAAAAGAAAAAAAAAGTGAAGTCTCATAACTGCCCTGTTGTATTCCTTTACAAAAAATAACCGGTGTTCAAAGTAGAAAACATAAATGTATATAACAACATTAGAGAATACAGGAGACAGTTAGTAGCCAGATTATATAGAGACCTTCACGGTTGCCGGTAATAATAGATATCCATGATTTCTTATTGCCCATGTTATTTAAATCTTACCCCCTTTTGTGTGCTTGTGTGTTTGTTTGTGTGTATGTATGTATGTATGTAGTTTTTTTTTTTTTTTTTAAACAGTAGAAAAGTATTGTTTGTCGCCTGTATTTGAAAATCCTAGTTTTTACGAACTTCGTTTCTAAATTTGGTTACTTCCGTTTTTTCTTTCCAACAGTCGAGCTGGGGATACACAGAACGCTGACACTACAATAATTTAAGGCGCTGAAACCTGTTGATAACATTACACGACAGTAGTTTTTCTGGAACCTCAGAGTAAGTGAGATCGAGCAAGACCGAAAACCACACGGTGAAGGGGGAATAGAGATAGATGTGCAAGGGATAAATAAGAAATGAAAAGACCTGGATCTAGTTACGTAGGACAAAAAGACGACATGAATTTTCTGAAGGCCAATGCCCCCCTTGCCCCGTGTACTTCCCGGGGGATCTTTGAAGTGGCAAAGAAAGAAAAGGACTACCGTACCCTCAAGCATGTCGTACAAGGCGATTAATATAACGTTGTGGGTGGGGCTCGTAACCTCATATAAAATAAACTGCAGCAAAAACGACCCTGCAAGAGCACGTGACTACTTGGTACAGGCTTCCTGCAAGTTGACCAACTGTAGTCGTGGTTCCGTGTTCCGTTAGGAGCGCAAAGTAAAATCATGATGGTGAATGCTCATTACATAGCGGTAGGGGTAATAGGGATTAAGGATTATGATAACATTTGTTACTTGTAGATTAAAAAAAAAAGATGTAGACTAGGGGTCGGCAACCCAGGAGCTGTGGGCATCTTCTTCTTCGTACACTCTCAGACGTCAGCTTGAATATTTTCAAAAGGGGGGGGGAGGGAAGAGACTGAACAGTTTCATATTTTATTTTGACTCAAGTATAAGTCGGGGGAAACTTTTGTAAGGTCCAAAAAGGGAAAAAATATCTTGACTTATTCATTCATTCATAACCCTCCACTCCCAAAGGAGCATAGGCCTTCAACAAACACATGCCAAGTCCTCCTGTCACGTGCCATCATCTCAAGTTCTTTCCACGTTCTCCTTATCATTTTCACCTCTGTTTCCAGCTCTCTTCTCCATGTGCTTCTTGGTCTACCTCTGCTTCTCTTGCACTGGGGATTCCAGAACAAGGACTGCCTTGTAATGCTATCAACAGGTTTCCTCAGTGTGTGTCCTGTCCATCGCCATCGTCTTCTTCTCATCTCTTGTTCCACTGGCACTTGTCTAGTTCTTGTCATCAGTTCCACGTTGGTAACCTTGTCATACCATTTTAATCCCTCTATTCCACGCAAGCACCCATCTATGAAAGTCTGTAGCTTTTTGGTAGTTGTCTCCGTTGTTCTCCATGTCTCAGAGCCACACAATAGGACTGACTTCACAACTGAGCCGAAGATTCCCATTTTCGCGTTGGATCCGATCTCTCCCGATCTCCATACATTTCCCAATGCAATGAAAGCCCCCCCCCCCTTGCTTTTTTCACCCCCATTTTGATATCACTGTCCGTCCCTCCAACATTGTCTACACTGCTGCCAAGACATGTGCACGACTCCACATCCTGCACCGGTGCCTCCTCAAGTTCAACCCTGTTATCACCACCTGCATTTACTCTCACTATCTCTGTCCTCTCCCTGTGTATCCTCAGACCCAACCGCCGTGACCTCCCATCGAGTGCCTTCAATTTGCCCTGCATCTGATTACGGTTATGGGACAGAAGAGCTAAGTCATCAGCAAAATCCAGATCATCCAACTGCTTAGTCAGAGTCCACTGGACTCCATCTCCGTCGTGTGCCGTCGATGCTCTCGCAATCCAGTCTATTGCTAGACAGAAAAGAAATGGAGACAAGAGGCATCCCCGTCGCACTCCTGCCCTCATCCCAAACGGCCCCGTAAGCTGTCCCTTATGAAGAACTCTGCATGTCATGTCTTCACATGTTTTCCCTATTAAATTAATGATCCTCAGGGGAACTCCATAACGCCTCATCAACCTCCAAAGTGACTCTCTGTCCACACTGTCAAATGCCCTCTCGTAGTCCACAAATCCAATGTACAGCGGCGAACTCCATTCCAGACCCCGTTCAACCACTACTCTCAAAGTGGCCATCTGGTCTGCACAGGATCTGTGCCGTCGAAAACCCGCCCGCTCATCTCCCAGTCTTCTGTCCATGGACTCTTTTAATTTCTCAAGGACAATCCTGTCCAACCCTTCTCCTGGCACTGAAAGCAACACCATTCCTCTACAATTTGTGCACTCTTGTAAACCTCCCCTCCCAGGCAACCTAACCAGACACCCCCCCCCCCTTCCCATTTCCACTCTGCCGGCACCCCTCCCCCTCCCAGACCCCACCAAGCAATTTATACATCTCTGTATCCGTGTCGACATCTGCCCTGATGGCCTCTGCTGGAATGCCATCAGGTCCAGACGCCTCTCCATCCCCCAGAAGCCCCACGGCTCTCTCCATTTCTTCCTTCGTTGGTCTTTCACCGTCAATTTGTAGCTCTTCTTCTGCTGGCTGGACGTCCGGGGGGTTATGTGGAGCTGGTCTATTGAGAAGGTCCTCAAAATATTCTGTCCACCTCTTCATCTGCTCCTGTATATTGCTGAGCAGTTTTCCATTCTTGTCTTTTATGAAGCAACTTGTTTGCTTGTATTTCCCTGTTAGCTTCTTTGTGCTGTTATACAGTTCTCTCATATTCCCTTTGGCTGCAGCATCTTCTGCCTCTCTTGCCAACTCCTCAATTTACTTCCTCTTGTCTCTTTTGATACTTCTTTTTACTTCTTTGTTTGCTTCTGTGTACACTTCTTGAGCCTTGGCTTTGGAACTTTTGGTTTTGCTTGTGTTCAAATCTGCCCTCTTGTTTTTCCTGTCTTCTATCTTATTGATGGTTTCTGTTGTTATCCATGCTTTTTGTTGTCTTTCCCCTTTCCCCAGTATTTCTTCACATGTCTCATTCCATACCGTTTTGATTTGCTGCCAATAGTCTTCTGTATTCTCTGCATCTTCCAGCTGTTGGAGCAATTGGAATCTGTTGGATATTGTGACCGCAAATTTGTCTCTTGTCTCTTGATTTCCCAGATGTCCCACACTAAATCGTTGTCTATAACTTTGCATTGCCGCACATCTCCTGAGTCTCATCTTCACCTCGGCTATCAGAAGGTGGTGATCTGATGCCACATCTGCACCTCTATATACCTTTACATCCTGCAATGATGATCTTAACTTCTTGTTTATGCATATGTGATCAGTCTGATTTTCTGTTCTATGGTCTGGTGATATCCATGTTGCCTTGTGTATTCTCTTATGTGGAAACATGCTTCCTCCTATAGCCAGTTGATTTGAAGCGCAGATGTTTGAGAATAGTTCCCCATTTTCATTCATAATTCCTAGCCCATGTTTTCCCATGACTTCTTCAAATCCGGTATAGACTGTACCTATCTTTGCATTCATGTCACCCATCAAAATTGTGATGTCTCTTCTTTTTACTTTTCCATAATTTCCTGTAGTCTAGTATAAAATGCTTCTTTCACCGACCCTTCTTTGTCATTAGTTGGTGCATAACATTGGATGACATTTACATTTAATTTCTTTTTAGCTGTTTTAAAAGAAGCTGTTATTATTCTGGATCCAACAGCTTCCCATTCAATGAGTGCTTTCTGTGCTTCTTTAGATAACATAAGAGCTACCCCTTCACTGTGGTGTGAACTTATGTCTTCATGTCCTGAGGACAGCACCAATTCACCTGTGATAAGTTTCTTCCTGTCTACCCCCTTCCACTTTGTTTCACACTGTCCCAGAACCTCGATTTTATATTCCCTCATCTCTACTGCTACTTGTGTCACTTTCCCTTGTTCGTTTAATGTCCGAACATTCCAGGTGCCAAATCTGGAAGTTCTAGAAGAAAGAAGGTTAGTCAGCAACACAGACTCCTTTCGGCTTTCTCTGTGTTGCATCATACGCCTCCCTGCGAGAGGACCTTCCCCTGTCTTGGATGGCTGTGTTTTATTTTCTTTAATTGACTTGTCCATGTTTGTTGAAGTTTTTTGTGGTTTAAATTTTTCCGGGATGGGGTAACCGGCCCCATGTCCAACCCTCCTCAGTCGCTTTCTACGACATGCTTGGCAGGGAACAGTGTTACTATTCTTTGCTCCCCTTTCGGGCCCCGGTAACACACGGGTGATCTTGACTTATACTTGAGTATATACGGTAATTTGTTTTAATTATGAGGTTGCCAGCCCCATGCATAGCTTCACATTAGTGGTATCCTACAAGGTGCCTGAAATAGCTGTAGTTATTTTCTTTCTGAACATCTTTCTCCCAGATTGCTGGATTTATGTTCAGTGCCTTCATTTCTCTTTTGCACACATCGTTGAACTTCAGCTGTGGTCGCCCGACTGTTCTTTTGCCAGCAGTTACAAAATATCTTTCCGAAAAGGCACAATAGTCTATAAGCATTTTGGTCTAATATGAAGTTATGTACGTTCAAATGCTGATGGTAGAATACATGTACAATGGTCCAAATGTTCAAAGTTGAGGTTACAGCCGTAAGCACTAGCTTTGAATTATCAGTTCGCAATACTTTTGTGCGCGATTCTTTGGAAATGACGTTTAAGTAAATCACTGCCTTTCCGTTTTTTACTAATCTACATGGCGGACAATCCAATAAATAGGACTTTCTACACTTTTTAATTAGAGAGTTTTAGTTGTTCTGCCAAATTCCACTTTTTATTTAATAGACTTATTTCTTTTTTATCTACTAGGCTTCTACCCAGATTTTAGAAGAACTAACCATGGCTAATGCTGAGATTAAACTGTACTACTTTGATGGAAAAGGTCGTGCCGAGGTTTCACGACTCATTTTGACTGCTGCAGGAAAAGAATTCACAGATATTCGATTTTCATCCGAAGAATGGCCAGAATACAAACCGCTGGCACCGTTGGGTCAAGCTCCATTTGTAAAAGTGGACGACGAAGCATTTGGCCAAAGTTTGGCAATTAACTCGTATTTAGCTAGAGAGTTTGGCTTCTATGGCCAAACAAACCTGGAATCCCTGCAAATCGACCAAATAACTAATCTGGTAGAGGACTTCGTCAAGACCTGCGGGGATGTGCTGCACATGGAAGACGAAGAGGAGAAAAAGAAAGCCATTGAGAAAATCAAAGCAGAAGTGAGTCCAAAATTTCTGGACCTTTTTGAAAAGTTGCTGCAGAAAAATGGTACGGGCTATTTTGTCGGAGATCGGCTAACTCTGGCTGATATTGCCGTGTTTGACATCATCACTGGAATGTTAGAGAACTACGTAGACGTCAATGACAGCTACCCTCTTTTGCAGAAGCTTGTGGAGAATGTCAGAGCCCATGAAAAGATAGGACCCTACGTGGCTTCAAGACCCATTACGCCATTTTAGTTAGACCTGCAAATCTGTGGGGGTCCAGCAGTCCACACAGGCTAATGGGGATATATGCATCCAACAAATCATTCATGGAGCATAAGAAACAGTTTCAGACTATAGTTATTAAAAGTAATTGGGTTGTTCTATGCATTTTAATTATATTTCACTTTCACGTAATTACTCATTTTTGTTATCACCATTGTTAACCAATATGACATTTAAAGGTTAACGAAGATTTTTTTTTGTTTTAAACAAATGTCTGTGTTTCTTAAGCTTCGTGAAGGAAGGAGTTTGCTAAAGTTAAGTTTTTAGCATGTTTTAATTTAGTTTAATATTTCTGATGCTGTAGATAAGAGAAAAGTGCAGGTAATTATCTAGGTCATGTGTCTTTTAAAAACGCCTCTATTTTGTGTTGCCTTTTTCGACGTCTCTCACCTTCTAATTTTTTTTTTTTTTTTTTGGGTCGCTTTCTATCTATGTTTAGATAGTTGTCCCTAAAATTCTTGTTTTTGTTCGTCGTTTTCTGATTAAAAACTGGGCATGCTGTATATGGAAAGATATTCCTGACTTTCGTAAATTGCTTGCATAGAATAAACGGTTGAAGTGCTTGGAAGAGAACGCTCGCCAGTATGGAACGGATGACAAGAGCCGGACAAGAACGCAAAGGTCAGGAGGTGAGAAGAAGACGCTGGCGTTGGATGGGACACACATTGTAGAAACCAGTGGATGCCATTGCAAGGCGGTCCTTGTTCTGCAGCCTCACGGATGGGAGAGATAGGGGATCGGGAGACACATTGAGAAGGGAAATTACGGAATTGAATGTTAATGAGAAGTATATGCTCTATGTTAGTTTAATTGACCACGTGATAGTGGCATATTATATCTTTGGACATCTTAATAACGATATTAAATGGAGTTATTCCTATATTTAGGACATATGTATACAGTAATGTCTTGGATTACGAACGAGTTCCGTTCTGATGGCAGTTCGTAACCCGATGTTGTACGTAAGTCGGAATTAACACTTCCAGTGAAAGATAAAGGTAGTCCCATAGCGAAAACTACCGCAGGAAGTTGTAGTGGTTCACGTGGGGAAAGGGGGGGGGGGAGAGAGGTTGACAGCCAGCAGAGGGGTGTCATCGGACATTATTTTGACTGTACTCTACTGTTTCAAAATCTACTTTCAAGCATATTTTACATTTTTGCATGTTTTATGGGGGGGGGGGGCGGGGGGCGGGGGGGGGAAAAGAAACATAGGAAGGATCCGCACCAGGTGCCTAATATTTTAAGTACACCCCTTAGGGTGAAGTATTAGAGACTTCACCACAATAGGGCCAGCTCCCTTTCTTACTGCCTTTGCCTTCCCTAACTAAAGAGCAGAGACAGGTACACATTTACAGGTTTCGATGAGCGCCAGTGCCAGTTAAAACATCGCCAAAAAAAAAAAAAATGCTTTATAACATTTATTTTACCGGGAAATGCTATAGCTATAGCTTATTAACTCTTAAAGGACATGGTGTCTAACACTAGGGATTTTTCTGTCACGGGTTGTCATACAGATTTAAATTTTAAAGGTCGGTTCTATTCAAGGTTTTTTTTTTTTAAATTTAATATGGTGCTATTGTACATAGTTGGGAAGGAAATTGAAAGAGGGTTAATAAAATATAAAATAGGGACAAAACGAAATTAAACACTTAGTCCGGATACATTGGCCCTGAATACTGGTCTCTCGGCTTGTAATAATAGTTAATAATGAGAATGCCGTAAAATACAATGAATTGCAAAATACAAACATATAAAGATAAACAATTTATGTTAAGAAGGTATGTGTGAAAACATTTTGAGAACAGTATTATTGCAGAGCAGAAATGTAATAAGGCAGTAATGTATATTTCTTTAACCTGATGAAATAAAGATTTCGTTCAATCTCTATCTCAGACCTAAGGGTATTTTATATTTGGACATGCGCCCTAATATAACCGACTAGGTTGAACGGGACGCGCCTCGCCAAAACGAGGCAAAACTTTATTAAAAAAAAAAAAAAAAAGATTTCGTTCGCTCTATCCAATGCAAGAAAGCGGTGAAGGATAGCATGAGGTGACTTAAAACAATGACATGTTTCTACGCGCCAGTGAAGAGCGGCTAATGTCTGCTATTTATCCGCGTCAGATCTAGTTTCCTTGTTCATAAGTATTGAATGGATATCACTGTTTTAGTTTAAAATTAATTTACATTTAATCGAAATTTAAAAAAAAAATGTATGGGCCTTAATGGGCTCGTTCGTATCAGCATGTTTGCCTTAAGACAAAACTGCCGTAACCCAAGACCTTACTGTACATTTTGAATAGAAACTAACAGGATCTGTCCACGGGCAGCAGCTATCAGGTGACTATGGCCCGGATTACAGGAAGTGTAGGTGTGACAGAGGTATGGTAGAGTTGGTAAAGGTTTTTTTTTTTTTTTTTAAATAGACAGCACTGTTGTCTTGCTTGACAGTCTACCTTGACTTTGGGTAATATAGCTTTCTACGATAAAGTTGTTAATTAATAATAATTCCCGCTTTATGGAGCAAAGAGTCCCATTGCAGCTGGTCCCTTCGCACCAAGTTTTGATTTATCTACCATTTCGTTTTACACAATGAGGCTACCAGCTTAATGCACAACCAGATGTGAGTATACTCTTACGACATGCCTAAGGGAGTATTCGTCCTATTCTTTTCTGCGTCTCTTCTAAGACCCCCGGGAACTAAACGGGGAAAATAGCTTAATGTTCCATATTAAAATTCGATGGCTAAAAAAATAAAAATTTGTAATATGTCATACTAGGACAAAGAAAATTGCCAACGCTGCGGCCACAAGGCCATCGTCAGGTATAAATGAGCAGAATTTGAAAGGATAGAAAGCAAAAGCTAAGTGAGAAACTTGAAAAATAAATAAGAATAGTTATTGTTGAACAGAATCGACATCACCGCACTCCGGGTAAACCCATAGGTGATCAGTCTCCCTCAGTATATGTCGAAGAGTATGAATTCTAACTTAACTGTTCCTGTAGTTCGCTGGTTGTATACACGACGGATGCATCCTATCATACATCCATCTCTGCTAGCCTTACGTGTGATGCCATATTCCAACAGTCTTAACCTTGATGATTCATCTATTGCGGTGTCATTCTCTAACAGGCGATCATTAATTGTTCTCATTATCTCTCCCTTATCCATACCCAGTGTCCCCACATAAGAATAGTATGACCTGTAAAATCAATGACAAGCCTTTCGTACGATGCCATGACGATTGTTTGAGTCGTGTAATTCTTATTTTGATTTTTTACATTTCTTACTTAGCACTCGCTTTCTGTCCTTTCTGATTTTGTTCGTTTTTCCCTGACGAAGGCTTTGTGGCCGCAACGTTGTTACTTTTCCTTGTCCTTGTAAAAATGTAATACAATTTTTGTTTAAATTGTTTTAGCTCATTGTTTACCACCGTTTAACTGCACCCCTCCTCATTTTTAAATTTAAGTTCATGGCATGAAATATCAAAACAAACGAGAAGAAAGGAAACTACATTAAGTGCAGTTTCTAGACTGGCGGAACAGGAATGAAGCTCCCTGATGTCTAGGTCCAGAAGGAAAATATTGATACTGATCTTATTTAGGTCATCTCTTCTGAGAACATAACATCAAGAAATGGACAGGAGTCTTTGCAGTGTACTTTCAAGACAAGGGGCAGACGACGTTCGAGATACATTGCAAAAGACTTTTGATGCGAAGCTGCCAGTTTATATGATAGGATCTTCTTTCGAGCTTCAAACAAACTTTGTAGATTAACTGTGCTATTAACATATAAGTATGCAAGACCAACATAACATAAATGTCAGTTTTAGAGATACACAAAGAGAGAAATTAGACGTTTCTGCAAAAACGTTGGTGCGAGTGTTAATTACTTACCTACTAAAAGTATGTGTGTGTGTGTAAAACATGTGCAAGCATTATTATTTTGTGAGGATATTACACCTAGTTTATAACTTTTCGCTTGCTTACTTAGCATGAAAATTGTGTATGTGAAACAATTTGCTTATAATAAAGTAGCAATTCTAAGGAAACATGCTGTTTGTTATTTCTAATTTGTGAACTGTTGTCGTGTAAATTACGAGAATGACTTTGATCATTGTTAGTGAGTCATTTGTGTGGTATGTTTTTTCTGTCATAAACGTTTCTGTTGACGTTTTTGTATACCCTCTAGTTGACGTTCCTGTCGTTTTTCTCGGCCATCTTCCAGCAGCAAATTTTGACCGCTGCCTCAGTGTGGTCATTGTCGTAGATTTCGATAGGTGATTAAGAACAATGTTATGGTCCCTTCTGAATAGAACTGACAGAGGTGATGACTCAGTGCGAGATAAGGTAAACAGATAGATTTCACTAGTGAGTTGGTGAAAAAGGTAAAGTCTGTCCCTGGATTTGAGAAAAAAACTTCTCTAGCCCAGCCTATCAGTTACGACTAAAAAATATTGTTGTTCCGACAGTTCCATTTCTATATATAATATATATATATATATATATATATATATATATATATATATATATATATATATATATATATATATATATATATATATATATATATATATATATATATATATATATATCCACCACTCACAAACACACACACAGATAAGTGACGACAGTTAGACGCACAAACGTGAAAACTATTCTAATGGAATATGGATGTTGGGACGAGCTGACCAACACAGAAATTACAGTTTATGTAAATTTTATTTACCATAAAGAAACTTCACAACATATATATATTATCATATATCGAATATATAAAAAAATCATAGGGGTACATAATTAATAAAGAAATAGACCCATAAGTACTATTCCCCCCCCCCTCCCCTGTTGAGACAAGATCCCCCAAAAGAGAAGTTAATTAACCCCCAAAAGGTCACAAGATTAGCACTATGGTATAGAATTTGACTATACTGTAAAGAACAGAGTATTTACGTTATTCTATTTCTGAAAAATTGAACAGTATTAGCAAAATACAGTAAGAGATATAAAAAGTGAGTACCTGGATTATACAATAAAAGAGTTACTCATTCCTGCTTTCTTTCTTTCCATACAACCGTGGCCACGTTCATTCGTTCTTACCTAATACTTGATTTGCAACCTCTGGAACAATCTTTAGGACACACGCACACAGCAAATCCAGTGTTATTTTTTGGCAAAGAAAACTCCAGCTCCTCAAAGACAGATTAAATCCACTTAGTATAAAAATTCCTTGTCACACCACAAATGGTCAAACGTCGGGAAATGTTAATGTTGGTTATGTCGCCACAACGGGCTGAATGTAAATGAAATTGGGAAAAAGAAATCTGGATCTATAGGCCCAGTTACAAAGTCGCTCTTAACGTTCTTTGGGTTGGTACTCTGTCTCTTTCTGGGTGTAAACACAACCCCAGACAGGTTTACCTTGAAGACCCAGATTTCATTCATAACCCTCCACTCCCAAAGGAGCATAGGCCTTCAACAAACACATGCCAAGTCCTCCTGTCCCGTGCCTTCATCTCAAGTTCTTTCCATGTTCTCCTCATCATTTTCACCTCTGTTTCCAACTCTCTTCTCCATGTACTTCTTGGTCTTCCTCTGCCTCTATTGCCCTGGGGGTTCCAGAACAAGGACTGCCTTGTAATGCTATCAACAGGTTTCCTCGGTGTGTGTCCTATCCATCGCCATCGTCTTCTTCTCATCTCTTGTTCCACTGGCACTTGTCTAGTTCTTGTCATCAGTTCCACGTTGGTAACCTTGTCATACCATTTTAATCCCTCTATTCTACGCAAGCACCCATTTATGAAAGTCTGTAGCTTTTTGGTTGTTGTCTTTGTTGTTCTCCATGTCTCCGAGCCATACAATAGGACTGACTTCACATTTGAGTTGAAGATTCTTATTTTCGTGTTGGATCCGATTTCTCTTGATCTCCATATATTTCCCAATGCAATGAAAGCTCCTCTTGCCTTTTGTATTCTTATTTTGATATCGCTGTCTGTCCCTCCAACTTTGTCTATATTACTGCCAAGATATGTGTATGATTCTACATCTTGAATTGGTGTTTCTTCAAGTTCAACCCTGTTATCATTACCTGCATTTATTCTCATTATTTTTGTCTTTTCCCTGTGTATTTTCAGACCCAATTGCTGTGACCTCTCATCGAGTGTTTTCAATTTGTCCTGCATCTGATTACGGTTATGGGACAGAAGAGCCAAGTCATCAGCAAAATCCAGATCATCCAACTGCTTAGTCAGAGTCCACTGGATTCCATTTCTGTTGTGTGTTGTCGATGATCTCATAACCCAATCTATTGCCAGCAAGAAAAGAAATGGAGACAAGAGGCATCCCTGTCGCACTCCTGTTCTTATCCCAAACGGTTCTGTAAGCTGTCCTTCGTGAAGAACTCTGCATGTCATGTCTTCATATGTTTTCTTTATTAAATTAATGATCTTCAGGGGAACTCCATAATGCCTCATCAATTTCCAAAGTGATTCTCTGTCTGCACTGTCAAATGCCTTTTCGTAGTCCACAAATCCGATGTATAGTGATGAATTCCATTCCAGACTTTGTTCAACTATTATTCTCAAAGTGGCTATCTGGTCTGTACATGATCTGTTTTGTCGAAAACCTGCTTGTTCATCTCTCAGTTTCTTGTCTATGGACTCTTTTAATCTCTCAAGGATAATCCTGTTTAATACTTTTCCTGGTACTGATAGTAACATTATTCCTCTATAATTTGTGCACTCTTGTAAATTTCCCTTCTTAGGCAACTTAACCAGATATCCTTCCTTCCATTCTGCTGGTATCTCTTCCTATTCCCAGACTTTACCAAGTAATTTATATAACATCTCTGTAGCCGTGTCGATATCTGCTTTGATGGCCTCTGCTGGAATGCCATCAGGTCCAGACGCTTTTCCCTCTCTTAGAAGCTTTATGGCTTTCTTTATTTCTTCCTTCGTTGGTCTTTCACCGTTAATTTGTAGCTCTTCTTCTGCTGGCTGCATGTCCGGCGGGTTTTGTGGAGCTGGTCTATTGAGAAGGTCCCCAAAATATTATGTCCACCTCTTCATTTGCTCATGTATATTGCTGAGCAGTTTCCCATTCTTGTCTTTTATGAGGCAACTTGTTTGCTTGTATTTCCCTGTTAGCTTCTTTGTGCTGCTATACAATTCTCTCATATTTCCTTTGGCTGCAGCATCTTCTGCCTCTCTTGCCAACTCCTCAATATACTTCCTCTTGTCTCTTTTGATACTTCTTTTTACTTCTTTGTTTGCTTCTGTGTACACTTCTTGAGCCTTGGCTTTGGAGCTTCTAGTTTTGCTTGTGTTTAACTCTGTTTTCTTGTTTTTTCTGTCTTTTATCTTATTGATGGTTTCTGTTGTTATCCATGCTTTTTGTTGTCTTTCCCTTTTCCCCAGTATTTCTTCACATGTCTCCTTCCATACTGTTTTGACCTGCTGCCAATAGTCTTCTGTATTCTCTACATCTTCCAGCTGTTGGAGCACTTGGAATTTGTTGGATACTGTGACCGCAAATTTGTCTCTTGTTTCTTGATTTCTTAGCTGTCCTACATTAAACTGTTGTCTATAATTTTGCATTGTTGCATATCTCTTGAGTTTCATTTTTACTTTGGCTATCAGAAGATGGTGATCTGATGCCACATCTGCACCTCTATATACCTTTACATCCTGCAATGATGATCTAAACTTCTTGTTTATGCATATATGATCAATCTGATTTTCTGTTCTATGGTCTGGTGATATCCATGTTGCCTTGTGTATTCTCTTATGTGGAAACATGCTTCCTCCTATAGCCAGTTGATATGAAGCACAGAAGTTTGCGAATAGCTCTCCATTTTCATTCATTACTCCTAGCCCATGTTTTCCCATGACTTCTTCAAATCCAGTGTTGACTGTACCTATCTTTGCATTCATGTCACCCATCAAAATTGTGATGTCTCTTCTTTTTACTTTATCCATAATTTCCTGTAGTTTAGTATAAAATGCTTCTTTCACAGACTCTTCTTTGTCATTAGTTGGTGCATAACATTGGATGACATTTACATGAATTTTCTTTTTAGCTGTTTTGAAAGAAGCTGTTATTATTCTGGGTCCAACAGCTTCCCATTCAATTAGTGCTTTCTGTGCTTCTTTAGATAACATAAGAGCTACCCCTTCACTGTGGTGTGAACTTTCGTCTTCATGTCCTGAGGACAGCACCAATTCACCTGTGATGAGTTTCTTCCTGTCTACCCCCTTCCACTTTGTTTCACACATTCCCAGAACCTCGATTTTGTATTCCCTCATTTCTGCTGCTACTTGCGCCACTTTCCCTTGTTCGTTTAATGTCCGAACATTCCAGATGCCAAATCTGGAAGTTCTCCTAGAAGAAAGAAGGTTAGTCAGCAACACAGACTCCTTTCGGCTTTTTCTGTGTTGCATCATACGCCTCCCCGCGAGAGGACCTTCCCCTGTCTTGGATGGCTGTGTTTTATTTTCTTTATTTGACTTGTTGAAGTTTTTTGTGGGTAAATTTTTTTTTACAGGATGGTGTAACCGGCCCCATGCCCAACCCTCCTTAGTCGCTTTTTACGACATGCTTGGTAGGAGACAGTGTTACTATTCTTTGCTCCCCTTTCGGGCCCCGGTAACACACGGGTGAAAGACCCAGATACTAAGTAAAAAATGTTCTTTTGTATGGTTATTCCCAGATTTCTATGGAAGCCGCTGGTAGGGTTTTGGGTTTGGACCAGTACTGTGTATAGGAAGACAAAATCCAAAATACTTAACTACCATATAATATTCTCAATCATATTCTAAACCCGCGTAAAATATAATATATTTATCCACTTCGGTTTTTTAACTTTAATTGAAACTACAAGCCTAGAGCTTATATGATCGTTTAAAAACTCCCGTGAAATAAATTCTAGTTATTTATAAAATTAATCATCATGAATTAGAAATAAATATACATTTCGTCAATACTCATAATGAACAGTGCATTTACTAGTCGATTAAATATCTTTTACTGGTTAAATCGGTTAGTTAGATTAACGCTACAGCCGGAACAGTTTAGCTATAGATTATATTTAGTTCTCTAGTCAATTAGCACACACAAGAAGAAACAAATCCTAGTGAAATAAAATGATGGACTTAGCCATTAAATCACTCTACACAGAAAGGTATTAGTGAAATAAAATGACGGACTTAACAATTAAATCACTCAAACTTCTATTTTAATATTTACCGCAAACACAGAAATCGAACTACTCCAAATCGAAAATACTAAGAAATCCACTATAACAATGGTGTTGCTGTCACTTCCAATGGAGTTTCAAACATCGATCTATTGGTCGTATATTTTTTCATCCTAGTTAGGTGAATAATTGGGTCGTTGCTTGCGATGTCAGGTTGATTTGGGGTTATCTCCCTTTTGGGTCATTGTGTTAAGTTCAAAGGTAAAACAGTTCGGGTGTGCCATGCGCAGGTTTTTTTAAGCGCGAAGTAGAGTTAGACTTCCGGCAAGCCGTGAGGTGTCCTGGTTTCTGAAGGGACGAAAGTCCATTGTGTTTTTCGGGGAAAAATCTTCGAAGTGACTGCGATGGCAGTTTTCCCGAGTGAATCTCTGTGCGTTGGAATGACAGCAGAGTTCCTTGTTAGGTTCTGTGGATTCGGTTACAGGTAATACCGACTTTTTCCATTATTACGCTTTCGGTGGCAGAACATGTTAGAAGATTACCTAGTCTGTGAACTGCAGCTCACCGGTCCTACATTACAGAACTTATATGTTGTGCTCAAGGTAGCCATCGAAGACTATTAGTCTTCATACCATCCAGAAATCCAGTGACGAAGTTATATTGTGGGAGCCGCAGATTGGCAGCATATTTATGTCCACATAAGCATTACTGCAGGGTTGATCATAACCTGCTTATCAGCAGTACACAGCCGACGTCAGAACGAGGCCTGTGTTTTCGGCTATTATACTACAGCCTGATAATGTGCAATTGGCGGGGAATGCCAAGTTGTACCTATGTGTCAAGGTGATTAAGGTATCTGACGCGTTTAGTCAGAGATACCAAGGCTGCATTTTTGAACTGTCATTGAATAACATTATTATTGACCATGCACGAATATTGGAATGTTTACCAGCCCTTTTGAACGCCTGATGTATTATTATCGATTTCCGGTCAGCATGACCTTGTTTACAATTACTGTTCCTGTTGATGCTACTATGTGTGTTATCGTCAATAAATGTTTTGAAACGTGCCTGCAGTGTTCAAGCATCCTTGACTACTGCATGTGAGTGTAGGGGTTGCAGTGTCTACATATATACGAGCCTAAACACATTCGCGCCTTCATTCGCACCCACACTCAGTTCATCATACGCCAGCACTACACATCTAACAACATGTATACTGTCTTGGGCCAGTGATCACTTCTATAAGAGAAAAAGACAGTTACAAATGGTTTAAAAAATCGAAGCTAGTAGGTTCTGGGAAAATCTGTGGGTACTGAATAATGGATTTTAAAAGCTGGAGAATATATATATATATATATATATATATATATATATATATATATATATATATATATATATATATATATATATATTTTTTTTTTTTTTAAACCAGCGGCCTTTGGGCTTTCAGCCCTTCGGCCCAATGACATTACCTGACTTTTTCCAACCCGTCCTTCGCTCCTTCCCATCAGATATCACAGGAGCCGTTCAGGCTATTCAGTCAAATTTCCTGCCGTAAACATTTCTTCAAACGCCGACGCCCGGGTTTGAACCATGAACACCTGGTCGCCAGTACAACGCCGAAGCCATTACACCAGCGCGGCTCCCGGAGAATATATATTAAATTTGCAGAACTTCGCTCAGACTTGTTACTTTTAACGCCTTCGCTCAGATTTCGGGCTTTTCTTCTGTCGATCTGCGAATCAGAGGAAAAATTCACACTTTTACCGCTTGCAGACTCTGGCAATCGAGCGAAACCCGTCCTTTAATCTGGCGACTCTCACCGTGTTTAACTACCTTCCTAACGAACGGATTCAGGGGGAGTAACTGTGATTATCTGCCCTTGGTTTCATATTAAGTCCCCCTGACCAATGTCTACCGGAAGCTACGACTTAACTTCATTAGCTTATCTCCCCCTTCTCTACAAATCCACCTCTATAAAGTCCCCTCTCTACGCGTTCCGTTTACCTGTCTGATGGCAAACATTCCTCGTAGTTTATACGACACAGAGAAAAGAAAATATGCGTGGTCAAATTAAGAGTTTGACACATATAGAGAAGTGAAGGGGTCTGCGTTTAACAAATAGGTCTGTTGGTAAACATTCCTAAGGCAAATAGAGAAAATAAAATAGGCGTGATAAATTAAGAAAGAGACAGATATCTGAGTGTAGGAGGGTTTTACGTTAACAAACCGTGCATGGCTCATAAGGAAGCCGGTGAAAGATAGGTGGAAGAAAAATGTAGATGTATGAAATCTATTTTCATAATATCCTCTGCCACAGTCATAAAAGGGTGGTTGAATTTATTTTAAAAAAAAAAAGATAACTCGTCTTACTCGGACAAAAATAACAAAATACTAACTACGTTGTGGCTACAAGGCATTCGTCAGATAAAGGAAAGAATGCGAGAGCTAAGTAACAAACATTTATTCATCATAACCCTCCGATCCCCAAGGAGCATAGGACTTCAACAAACACATGCCAAGTCCTTCTGTCACGTGCCATCATCTCAAGTTCTTTCCACGTTCTCCTTATCATTTTCACCTGTTTCCAGCTCTTTTTTCCATGTGCTTCTTGGTCTTCCGCTGCCTCTCTTGCCCTGTGGGTTCCAGAACAAGGACTGCCCTGCAGTGCTATCAACTGGTTTCCTCAGTGTGCGTCCCATCCATGGCCATCGTCTTCTTCGCATCGCTTGTTCCACCTGCATTTGTCTGGTTCCTATCATCAGTTCCACATTGGTAATCCTGTCATACCATTTCAATCCTTTTATTCTACGCAAGCACACACCCACGACAGTCTGTAGCTTTTTGGTTGTTGTTTTTGTTCTCCATGTTTCAGAACCGTATAATAATACTGACTTGACACCTGAGCTGAAGATTCCCATTTCTATGTTGGATCCGATTTCTCTTGATCTCCATATCTTTCCCAATGCAATGAAAGCCCCTCCATCCCTTTGTATTTTTACCTTGATATCACTGTCCGTCCCAACCTTGTCCACATTGCCGCCAAGATATGTGTACGATTCCAGATCCTGTAGTGGTGTTTCTTCAAGTTCAACCCTGTTATCATTACCGGCATTTATTCTCATTATTTGTGTTTTTTCCCTGTGTAATTTCAGACCCAATTGCTGTGACCTCTCATCGAGTGTTTTCATTTTGTCCTGCATCTGATTATGGGACAGGAGAGCCAAGTTATCAGCAAAACATAAGTAACAAACATGAGAACATAAATAAAAATGCGTAAGGCCTGCTAGTGAGCGTTACCTGCTGGTTGTTCAGGAATAGTGCAATGAACAGTAATCACAATAAAACACTGTACCACACACTCACACACGTTGAAAAGGATCGCTTGCGAAAAGAAAAAAGTATTGGAAGAAAAATAGAAAACACTTTTGCAGGTAAGTTACATGACCGACAAGAAGAAATACACACGCTTGTGTATAAAAATACATGCGCGCTCTCTTTAATGACAAGCTGATTACACTGACAAACAACATTTTTCTTTCTTATATAAGAATAAGTGTTCTTAGGTCAGTTTCTTGCGCTGATTTCAAATCTGAAATCCGTTTATCTCTATCACGTCGGGTTCTTAAGATATTTGTGAATAAATATATTTTTGGGAAACCGTTATTTGCTCCGTTTCATTTTTACTATATAACTTATTAAAAATTAATAAAAAGCAACATAATTCTACTTTTTATACTGCTAAAAGATGCATCACATTCTTTCCACGATTTTTCAAATAGTTACTGTATTTTGAAGTAATGCTGAGCGAAATATGGCTTCTAGAAGTTGTAGAAATTCGGCTGATCTGTTCTGTTACGTGTGCGGATATTTTACCGATCGTGTTCACCAGAAAAACTTTACACCAGTACTAAAGAAAGCATATGAACTTTATTTCGATTCGAAAGTTGATGATGCAAATAAATCTTGGAAGCCAAATGCAGTTTGTTCGATACATTGGCAGGTTGGTTACGAAAATCGCCGAAGCATAAGTCGATGCCTTTTGGAGTGCAAGTAATATGGCGTGAACATACAAATCACACTACTGATTGTTACTTCTGCTTGACAAATATCCATGGTTTCACTTTTAAAACTAGAAAGTCTGTGGTTTATCCAAATATTGAATCGGTTTCGAAACCAGTGCCTCATGATCGAATCACGTGTCTGATCCAAGTACCACCAGAACAATATCCGCTGGACGTGAATGAACCATCAGAAAGTGATAGTTTACCTGCTTTAGAAACTAATTCTTACTCAGATTACATACCGTTGAATGATGGTGTTTACTTAATTAACCATTCAGAACTTTCAGATCTAATACGTGATCTCGCACTTACCACAGGACAAGCGGAATTACTCGGTTCGCGACTCAAAGAATGGAATCTTTTAGCGCCCAATACTCCGATATCTAAATTTTGTCATAGACACAGAGAACTTGTTCAATACTTTGAGATGGATGATGACATTTGCTATTGCAAAGATGTAAACGGTCATGAGCACATAGTCAACGAATGGCGATTTTTCATCGATTCTTCCAAGACTAGTCTAAAAGCCGTGTTATTGCATAACAGAAATTTATTTTCATCAATTCCAGTCGCCTACTCTGTTCATATGAAAGAAACCTATGACAATATGGCTATACTTTTGGAAAAAATAAAGTACAATGACTACCAATGGCGGATTTGTGGAGACCTAAAGGTCATTGCAATTCTCACGGGCATGCAGACTGGGTATACTAAATTTGGTTGCTTCCGATGTGAATGGGACAGCCGCAACAGACAGGAACATTATGCAAGAAAGGTGTGGCCTATCCGGGATCGTAGCAACTCGGGCATAAAAAAAAATACGTACGAGCCATTAGTTGACAGCTTCATTTTACCATTGTTACATATAAAGTTGGGGCTCATGAGAAAACGAGCAAAGCTTTCACTTATCTTCGAGAAAATTGTGACGGTGGAGTGTGACCATGCTTGCCGATTATTGTTGGATGCTTCATCGCATCACACGATTCACCGACGAAAGTCGCTTGCAAAGAAAAAGCCTACAAAAACTTATTGTACGAATGATGTTGTAATACTGTATGCGTTGTTAAAAAACCTCAATTGCGTATTTCTAGAGATCCCGACCTGATAGAGAAAAACGGTTTGCAGATTTAAAAACAGCGCATTAAAATTGACCAGAAAAACATGGAAATGTTAGAGAAAGAAAAAAAAAGTTTTTTTTGTTAGTCAGTGTTATTTGTCATTAAGACACACCATTCATCAGACTGTACAAACCACACTCAAATCATGACAAAATTTAATACATAATAGACGCTAAACATTCTAGGGAGAATACAAACAATGACTGGCAGACAATGAAGTTTTCATGATGCATGATATCACGTGACTTTTTGAACTTGCGTAAACCGATATTTAAAACGAGATATACAGCGAACAAAATATGCCCTCGAAAGTAAAGCTATACTACTCATGTGAAAGTGTCCATAATTCATATCTGATTTAGACTTAATCTGAAATCGGTCGCAACAAAATTGTGAAGTTATGATAACACGAAACTTTTATCAAATTCGGCTCAGCAATCCTGGAGTTGCGTCTTGTTTAGAAAAACGGACATACAGATGAAAATACGAATAGACAGAAACGGTGAATTTGGTAGCGTTTTTTTCTCTTTTTTTTTATTTTGTATTGTGCAGTTTTTACTTGCGTACGCTCTTTTAAAAAAATGGACTCACTGGAGACATACATGAAGTAGAGATTGGAATAACGAGGTTAGTGAGCCACATCCTGACTTGAGTAAGAGAGATTGACTTTCTACATTTATTAAAAAAAGCACTTGCTACCATTCTTCTACCGTCATCTTCTTGAAACAAAACGTTTTTCTACATTGTATTTTGGTGTGCCAATGTTAGCAAATAATCATCATCATCCTTTCTATTTTGGTTCGTTATGGATCATGGAGCCACCACTGTATTTGGTCATCTTGCAGTAAGCATTCATATTATGCCTTCATGTGCTCCCGCAGGTGTCGCTTCTGTAACAAATTATTTGCTCGATGACCTTGCCAGCTCCATGCACAGACTCGAGCTAGACGCCTCTTTCGACTTGCCTGAGAGACCAATACACCTATTCTTTCTTTGTCACTTCAGGAACCCCCGGGAAACACACGGGGGCTTTAGCAAATAACAAAGTCTTTAAAAAATCACTGCTAATATGAGTGGAAGAAGGAAACAAAACAATCTTTCTGTAGAAATAGAAAGCAGGGTAGGGAAAACTTGCTGACACCGGGAAAGATCAACAGCACAAGAACCCGAGGAAGACAGAGATAAAAGATATGGGATGACATGAAAAAATAGCTGAAATTTGCAACTTTCGGTTTTCTAAACAGCTTCTATATTACAAGAAAGATGTGTTACTACTGTATTTAGATTTATTTGAAGTAAGGAACAAGCGGACATGCGTATACAACACCGTTGTCATTATTTCTGCTGCCTTTTTGTTTTTATAGTGACTGAAATAATAATTGTAAGCCTTTACGGATTATATGGCCTCTGGAACATTTTTTTCCACGTACTCTTTTCAGTATTGTGTTCTGGGCCTTGTATCATGATGAATTTACTTCATTTATCAACTACTCTCCGTGTATTCCTTCGTGGCACCGCCTTCCTCTTTGCTGACTGACACCATAAAAGGTTTGCCAGCCATTCCATACCGGGTGTTTATAAAGTCATTGAGCAACTTCAAAATGTATGACTTTGCACACTGTCAACGGAATACAAAAACGTAGTTAATAAAGTTAAAATTATTGTCTGCTTATCCAAACCACATTCTTTGGATGAGCTTAAGATCAGGATCACAAATGTAGTTCACTAAGCAGCAGCTGAAGCATGTTTTCATTGACGATGCAAAATTCGATTTAACAACGTCTCCCGAAAGATGGACGTAATGTCTAAGCCTACAGATGTGATCTGCATTGTGTTATAACGTAAAAAAAAAATACTGTCATATGCCGTTTCTAGTGTGCTTCTATCATTTTTACATGCTATTTTTTAAAGGACGTAACACATATCCTGTGTTAAATGGAATTTCCCGTCCTTTTGAGATAAAATACAGGGTATACTTTGATATACGCAAGATAGAAGCATACTATGAACAGCATATAAAAGTGCAAATTATTAAGTTTTAACAGCATACACATCAAATTTTTCGGTAGTCAGAATAATTTTTAATTTTTTTTTTTTTTAATTTAATGATGAAAAATATCCCGTTCAACTTCTGATGGGTCATAATTAGGATATACATTGTTTTAAATTCCAGATAATATGAACAGCCTCCGATTTGGGAAAGTGGCATCATACCTGTCACATCATTGTAAATAGGGTGAATCATAATTACCAATTATGCTTGTATGTTAAAAAAAAACCCCAAACAAACAAAAAGAAGATAAAACTTAACAAAACCAAACAAAAAATATCAAACAAAAATAAAATTAAGGGGAGGGGTGTGTCGTAGATTTTTGATAGGAGAATTAAGACTTGGGTTGGTCCCTCCTGAATAGGTTGGAATGAGTGATAGTCACAGTGTGAGATAGAAATACAAAATAGATTTCCACGAGTGAGGTGGTAGAATAGTGATAGAGGCTGTCTCTGAGAGCGAGAAATCTTCTCTCTCTCTCTCACCTATCTTCTACGACAGATCTAGAGTAGTCAGACAGTCTAACACATACACATTAAATATATATATATATCCACTCACGTGCACGCACATTCAAGTGACGACAGGTAGACACACAGACGTGGGAAACTATAACAAATGATTATATAGATATTTAGAACGAGCTGACCAACATGCTGATTAATTTATTGTTAAGTTTATTTATCATTGTAAACTTACGTCACAACATGTAAAATTACATCAAAAAGGCATAAACACAAAGTCATAAACAAATCAAGGAATGCTACAAGAACTGGTAGACCCACAGTTATGATCTTCCCTCGATGGATAGCCCACAGTCCCGTTAGGAGAAAGATGATAGCACAAAAAGTCCCAGATACATATGATTGAGTCTAAGAGTTTTCCCCGTTTAAGGTATGAACAGACCTGATACTATAATCTAGTTTAAGGGAAAATATTGTTAGCAAAACAAACTTGCATGAAGAAAGTTATGACAGCAAATAGGTGCCCAATTACAACAGTAAAGAAATCGCTCCGACCTGCTTGCACTCTATTCATTCAGACGAGCACACGTGCACATTTCATACTCACAACTTGATAGCCACTTCTGGAACAAAAAAAACAATATTTTTAGAACTTGCCCATACAGAATCTTCAATGGAAATCTTGGCCAAGAAAACCCAAGGTCCAAAAAGACGGGTTGAATTCACTACTTCCGGGACCGTTCTCTTGGGAATACTAATGTTTTGGATGTCTGTTTAAGTCACATAAAATTTGTCCAAGCACGAGCGTTTATAGCGGGCACAGTGTCAATATCGTAGGTTTCTAAAAAATGAGGAATGTCAGGTCGGGTGCCTTATCTCAGTATATGACTATATATTGGGTCACCACACTACTAGTCAAAACTCTGTCGGAAGGTTACTGATATTTTGCTTGCCACAGCGGGCTGATCTGTACTTAAGTCTTATTCTGGAAGAATTAACTCTGGCGCGATAGGCCTTTTACTTCATTTAACTTGTTACAGTTCATGTAATGAAAGTGCTTAAGTTCTTCACAGATAATGTTCACGTACTAGAACGCTGGCAAAGTTTGGGTATCACAGTATTCACTGAATAAAGAAAAACACATATGAAATATTTTACATATTATGTACTCAATATAACTTACATTTTTAAACTGCAAGCATATAGCTTGACTTATCATTTAAAACTTCCCGTGAAATAAGTTATATATAACAATCAATCATCATGAATTAGGAATATCTACGGATTCCGTCAACACTCATGAGGCATCTAGCATTTATAAGTTAGTTTAGAAAAATTACTCTCGTCTGATTATTTAGCAGTTAAAGTTAATTCCTTATGGCTACCTGGCTTTAAGCTAGAAATTATACTTTATTCTGTTTTCCACTGTAACTCATCAGCTAGAGAAATCTAACCAACTTATAACTTATTCACTCTGCACACAAGAACCCGGGAAATAAAATAAGCGATTTAACACTTAATCACTTCACAAAATATTAGATATAATATATTTTTACCTCAAACAGAACTACAGGTAGTCGCACAACTTAGAATTTTATATGCTTATATTTATTGGTAGTCTAGAAGTTCGGCAAAATTTTTGCCAAGAACAAACTAAGACTTCGCTATACAGCTTATTCTCTTAGCACGAAACGTCCAGTCTACTGCGAATTTAGGAGCGAGAATGAAAATCTAGTTTCAAACTCTGGTTATATCTATTACCAGACAAAAAGGTAAACGTTTATTTCGCCAAACCGAAATAATCCCCCTTTCCGTCGCTAACACTACGTTTAACACTTAAACGCATGCCGTAACTGCCACCTACTGACCGAGAGGGCGCGTGTCAGTTGCGAATCTCAGACAACCCGTCTCCAGTGCAGAAACAGTTATTCACACCTCCCCGAGAAACTCATCCTGAGAACCATAACTGACACTTTGCTTTCTCGCATCTTACGCCAAAACTGGCCCTGGAGCGTGAGTGTCATATCACCTGACACTGAGAATCTACCTTGAAAACTACATGTCAGATGTGAACTCCCAAACAAATGTCTGAAACTGCGCCGGGGAGGTGTCAGTTATCGCGCTTTTCCTGAGCGCTCACCGAGTAACTACGATTTGACAGGTGAGAATGCAGACTATAGGTCGGCCCTATGTCTGAGACTAGCCAAATATTCACAGTTATTTCGTCAATCTGCTGCGATTGACCGAATGCCTTCTCACGCCAAATCGTCTGGTGAGGGACTGACTCGTTACGTCATAACTGCGTTCTCAGTTTTGAGAAAAGAAACAGGTAAACGTTAGAATGGGAAAATAGTAATGTATATAGTCGCAAACGAACGAATGCGAAAAACACAGAAAAAAGGTAAAGAGCGACAATAATTAGAGAACACGGGTGGAAGAAAAGAAGAGGAAAATATAGAAAATTAAATGATCATAACTCTCCGTGACAGAACGTCTCCCCTTTAAGATATGAAAGCACTCCATGTCTACGTTATGGAATTAAATTTCCTATATCCGTAGCTTCAGGGTGTCTGTCTTCCTCCATCTCATCTCCCTCCTCCATCTCTCACCAATTCCTACTCAAGTATACTCCCAAAGTTTCCTTTCTCTGGAATGTCTCCCACGCGTGCTTGAAAGAGCGTCGCCGCTTCTGACATTTTTCAAAGATTTCCTGTGATTGCAGTGGAGTTTCCCTGCCACTATCGTCATCTTCGTCAGTTTTGGCGATCGTCAGGAGATGGTCGGAGGTCGGCACTGTCTTTCCAAGTATCTCTTTAAGAGATTTAAATGGAAAACCTTTTCCTTTCCTTCAATAGAGATCTGGTAGTTAGCCTTAGAAATCTTTTTCAGGACGGTAAACGGCCCTTGCCATCCGATCCTCAGTTGGTTGTTCTCGGTAGGGAGTAACACCAGAACTTTCTCTCCTGCTTCTAATTCTCTCTCTTTCGCGACTTTCCTGTATCGGTTAGCGTGCTTGGTGCGTGCTCGCTTAAAGTTTGTCGTTGCTAGGTCCCATCCTAGTTTCAACCTTTCCTTTAAATCCGATACGTATTTACTGGCTGAGACAACTGTCTCATCAGCTTTCTGGTCTGTCAGCGACCAAAGTAAGGCTTCAAGCGGCCCCTTGATAGGTCTGCCGAATAAATGCGTAGCTGGCGGAAATCTTGTGGAAGTATGAGGAGATTCTCTGTAGCCAAATACGGCTGCCGGAATTTGTGTTATTGTGGGTTTTTTAAAATCTCGTTGCCTTTCCTTGTCCTATGAGTAGTTAATGGGTTTGCTAATTTGTCTGGTTTTATTTATTTTTTAATGATTTAGTTTTTGTTGCTAAATTTCTATTTGGTTGAATGTCTTTTCTGAAGTATCATTTTTGTTATTGTTGTTTGATATTACCACTGTTACTAACCTCATATGTTTTCCTTTGTTTTGTGTATTTTTAGTTTAAGGATTGATTGGGCTTCCCCTGGGGCATCTATACTTAACACCTTATCCCCTGTCATGTCTATATTGTTATTTCTAAAGTATGTTTTTAATTCAAGCCTCTGTTGATCATATTTTATACAGTGGATCAGGTAGTGGTCTATGTCATTTTCTTCCTGACGTTCTTGGCAGTGTGGTTCCTCTATCATGAAGTATGCTGCACCGAGACGGAGACGCCACAGCTTTTTGTTCGAGGGTACCTTTCCTTCTTCTCTGACCTGGCATGTTCTTGTTGGTTCTTTCAGCAGTTTGAACGCGTGTCTGCCTTTTCTACTGTTCTTCCATGTTGTCTTCCATTCCTCGTTTATAGTTAGCTTCACGTGGCTCTTTATCTCCGACCTTCCCAGTCCTGCTTTTATATTGTTTTTACTTATCCTTCCATTCTTGGCGTTCTGGTCTGCCAACTCGTTTCCAGCTATACCTATGTGTGCTGGAACCCACACTAGCCTCACACTACATCCTCTGTTCCCTAGTGATGTATTAATTGCTAGAATTTCTTCCTTTATGTCTGACCGGCTACATTTACCTGGGTGTTCCAGTGCTTGTAGTGATGATAGTAAGTCTGTAAATATCGTAGCAGCTTCTGGTGGGTTATCTTCGATTATTTCTAAACTTTTTAGAGTTGCTACCATCTCTGCGGTAAAAATCGAAGCCCCTTCAGTTACACTGTAGCTCTTTTTTTATTCCCCACTGTGGTATTTCAACTCCTGCACCTAGTTGCCCACTATCACCCTTGGATCCATGAGTGTAGACAGCCAGAGTTTGTTTTGTTAGTTGATCTAAGAACTTTCTACTTATCATTTTGGCTTCCTTATCTTCTATGTTTTGTTTGATCTTTTGAGTAAGTGAGTAGTCTATGATTGGTGTTTTTAGTTCCCAGGGTGGTATTTTGCTTCTGTATTTATTACTATTTTCAATTCTGTTTGATTGTTCTTTGAACTGCGTTAGGTCTTCTATAGTTCTCCACCCTGTTGGATATCTATCTTTATTTAAGGGGACGTCCCATATACTTGGTTGGTTTTTGATAAATGCTTTATGTGCTGGGTTGGTCACTTTTTGTGCTACTTTACTCCAATAATTTAATCTTAGCTCTTTCCGTCTTAGACCAAGGGGCGCTATGCCAAGAGCTACTTCTAGTGCTTCGACTGGTGTTGATATAAATGCACATGCAATGGTTCTCATGGCTGCATTTTGAATTCCGTCTAGTTTCGCTTTGTTAGAAACTGCAGCTGAGTCATAGACTATGCTGGCATAATCCAGTTTCCCCCTGATGAAAGACTTGTAGAACATAAGCATTATTTTATTGCTGGCCCCCCCCCCATCCGTTACCTTTTACTATCCTTAGTATATTTAGGGGTTCCCTACAGCTTTCTACTAAATTGTCTATATGTTTATTCCAATTTAGTTGTTTATCTTAAGTTACGCCATAAATCATGTCGTTGAGGAGGTACATATTTTCTGTCCTTTAATGGTTATATTGATTTTTAAATTTTTTTTTTAAATTTCCTTTGCTGAATATCATACCTACTGTTTTGTTTACATTAATTTGGAAGCCCCAACTTTTCATCCACTCTGAAACTTTGCCTGTTTGTTTTTGAAGTTTTTGGTAAACATGGTCCAAGTTTTTTCCAGATCGCCAAATGGCACAGTCATCTGCAAATTGTGATACTGCATTCTTAATGTCGTTAAATTCATCTGCTAAATCATTTACAGCTATAGTGAAAATTGAAGGTGAAATCACTGATCCCTGAGGAATCCCATTCTGTTGTTCATATATTTCTGACTTATCATTGTTCACCTGTACAGCAAAATACCTGTCCTGTAAAAAGTTTTCTAGATACCTATAGGTTTTACCAGTAATGCCAATCTTTTTCATTTTGTAAAGAGCTCCATCTCTCCAGCATTCATCATATGCTCTTGCGACATCTAGAAAGACTGCCACTGTTTTCTCTTTCCTCTTGAACCCTAGCTTTACATCGTGTTCTAATCTTACAAGCTGGTCTACTGTACTTCTGTCTGCTCTAAACCCTGACTGGTTTGGGCTATATAACTGATTTTTTTTCCAGGTAGAATTTAACTCTTTTGTTAACAACAGTTTTTAGTATTTTACCTAGTTGTGATGTTAAGGAGATAGGCCTATATGAACTTACATCATGGGCTTCCTTATTGGGTTTTAGGATGGGTACTATCATAGCTACTTTCCATGCTTTTGGTATCTTTCCTAAGCTCCAGATTTTGTTATAAAGGGAAGTTATTATGTTTATAGTTTTGTTGTGTACTTTTTTAAGGATTTCATAGCTAAGTATATCATGCCCTGAGGCAGTATTAGATTTCTCTTTTATTGCACTAGTTACTTCTTCCTCTGTTATATCAGCATCTAAATAGTTTGTTTCATCTATCTGGTCTGGTAGTTCCTTTGAAAACTGTATCCTAAGTCTTTATCTTCTCTCATTTTCTTCCTGTCCAAGACTACTTTTTGCATTGACTTTATAAAAAATACTCAGCAAGGGCATTAGCTTTTTCTTTATCTGTTTCTGCTCTCTTTCGTAGTTTGATTGTTGGCATTATAGTTTTCTTATGGTTCCCTTTGATTGCCTTAAGCTTTTCCCATACTTGGAAATTTGAGTGCTAGGTTTAAGTGACTGACAAAACTCCTTCCAGTTAGTTTCTTTGGCTTTAAATATTATTCTGTTAGATTCATTCCTAATATATTTATACTCAACATAGTTTTCTTCTGTTCTGTTATTTCTATATTTTTGTAAGGCCTTTTTTCTTCTCTCATGAATTTCTGCACAGCTTTTATTCCACCAGGCAACTGGTTCTTTATTCCACTGAGTTTTTCTTTTCTTATTAATGTTATTTATTGGTTTTAGGTGCTGTGGCATATTTTTATTTGGTAAATATTTTATTGCTATTTTAAGAATTTCATTGGTCAGTGTTTCTGCTCACAAGTCAGTATCATCTGATTCCATGTCTTTATATTCCATCACCTCCAGCTCTGATTGGAAGGCTTCCCAGTTTGCTTTTTTATAGTTGAAAGTCTGTTTCTCTGGTTCTGGGTTTGAAATGACGTTTTCATGCATGGTTATTACAATGGGCAGATGATCTGAGTTTGTGTCTTGTAACACTTCCCAATTTAACATTCGCTAGGTTGTTAGTTGCTATACTTATGTCTATTGCTGAGTCTGCCCTGTTAGCTTGTGGATTAATTCTAGTTGCAGTTCCATCATTTAGTATTAGCAGGTCATTGTTTTCTATAAAGTCAAGTAGGCGTTTTGCTGCATTGTCTGCATGTTGTCCACCCCAAGCATAATGATGGGAATTAAAATCGCCTTCTATGACTGTTTTGGGGCCTAGTCTGGTGCTTATGGCTAGTATTTCTTCACCTTTAATTGTGCCATCTTTAGCGTATACATTTAAGATTGTTAGATTGTTTGGTTCAGCAGCTATAGTAACCTGTATACCTTCTATGTTGGTTGTATCAAATACTTCCCAGTCTATAATTTTAAATGTTTCGTTAACTAAGACTGTGACACCCCCTCCTCTACCTTCTTTCCTATCGTGCATAAGTATCTTAAAGCCCTTACAACTATATCTACTGTTTTGGTTTAAATGTGTCTCTTGAAGAGCATATATAGTGTTAGTTCCTACTGTCTCTGCTAGTAGGGGTGCAAAATTATTTTTAATACCCCTACAATTCCACTGAACAATTCTACATCCTTTCTTATCCATTAACAAATATTAACTAGTATCCCTTTTGTTTTGTGTTAGAAGTATTAGTTTGCTCTTAGTTTGTATTGGGCCTATCAGTTTCTTGAGGCATAAGGCCTACTCTTCTTGGTGATTTTTTTATGTAATTAAAGACTTTTTTCAATACTTGGGTTTGTGACGATTCTTCTGTTCTTTCCTCTATCAAAACTCTCTCTATGTGCTTGATGGTTTTTGTTACCCATTCTTTCCATTTAGCTTCTTGCTTTTGTTTGCCACTTTCCTTTTCTAATGCTTCTCTGTCTATGTTAATCTTCTGTCTCTGATTTTCTATCCTATTTAGTGTAATTTTATTATCCTCTTTCAGTTCAGCTAGTTTAACTAGTATCATTTCATTTTCTTCTTTCAGTTTTGACAATTTAACTACATCCTGGGCAATTTGGTGTTGTATGGCTTTCATTTCTTGTATCATTGCCTCTGCACTTTTCAGTGCATTCGTATCTTCACAGGATGTAGTTGAACCATCCGACTGGTTTTTTGGTACTGTTTTGTTACTATCTACCTGGTTCTTACTTTCTTTAGCCAACTGTGTTTTAATCATTTTAACTTGTGTATTTGAATTTTTTTTTTCCTTGCGTCTGATTATTTGGCTGTGATACCCTGTTCAACCAAAACCCACTGAAGGGTTATAAACGGTTATATTGGGGTATATAGGGTGTTATCGTCTTCGCTGGTATCTCGTTCGTAGTCCCGGAGGTGATTGGTCCTGAAAAGGACTACTAGCTGGCTGTCTGGATGCCTCTTTGTCCGTTTGTGGTGCCGTGTCGCGTTCATGGTGTTTTTTATGTCCTGCTTCACTATCTGGCTTGTTTGGTTTTGTGCGTTTCTACGCTCCTAGTTTCTGTTGCTTTTGTCTTCTTGCTCTCTTGTATCTGTGACAGTGCTTTTTCAATTATCGTTGGTATTAGCTGTTCTAGCTTTTCTTCGATGATTTCTTCTACTGTTTGGTTGTTCGTTTTAGTTTCTCGCGTGCCGTTTGATGATAGTTCCTCAATGGCTATTCTTTCTGCTTCTATTCTTTTGAGTATTTTTGTGTTTTCTTCTGTCAGCTCTGTCAGCTTCTTGACATCTGTTTCTACTTGCTGCTGGATTCTTTTCATTTCTTCCATCATGTGTTTTATGTTCTGCATATCTATTGCATCTTCTTCACTGTCGATTGGTTCTTCGGGGGCCTGCTTGCTTCTGTTTTCGATCTGCAGTTTCATTTTCAATTGTTTGACTTCAGCGGTCAGCTGGTGTAACTGATGTCTGTCAATCGTGCGTTGTTTTTCTGCATTGTTTTTGTTGTTTGGTTCGTCTGTTATTTTGCTGTAATACCCTGTTCAACCAAAACCCATTGAAGGGGTACAAACGGTTATATTGGGGTATATAGTGTGTTAATATCTTCGCTGGTATCACTTTCCTAGTCCTGAAAAGGACTGGTCCTAAAAAGGACCACTAGCTGACTGTCTGGTTCCCTCTTCGTTGCTTGTCTGTCGTGGCGTGTTCATTTCCTGCCTTCCTATCTGGCTTGTGTCGTTTTGTTAGTTTTTGCTTTCCTGGTTTCTGTTTCTCTTGTCTTCCTGCTTTCCTGTATCTGTAGTAGTGCTTTTTCTATTATTGCTGGTAGAAGTTTTTCAATTGTTTCTTCGATGACTTCTTCGTTTGATTGCTCGTTTGTTTTGGTCGCTCTTGTGTTTGATGTCATTTCCTCAATGGCTCTTCGCTCTGTTTCGATTCTCTTGAGGGTTTTTGAGTTTTCTTCCGTCAGTTCTGTCAGCCTCTTTACATCTGCTTCTATCTGCTGTTGAATGCTTTTCATGTCTTTCATCATTTCTCTGATGTTCTGTATATCTATTACGTCTTCACCGCTGTCCTTTTCGTCTTCGGGAGCCTGCTTGCTTCTGTTTTCGACCTGGAGTTTCATTTTTAATTGTTTGACTTCAGCGGTCAGCTGGTGTAACTGTCGTCTGTCAATCGTGCGTTGTTTTTCTGCAACATCCGCAGCCACTCTGTGTTTTGCCTCCTTGAAGAGGATGTTTTTGGAAACCGCTTCCTTCAGGATGCTCTTTGTTTCCTGGAACATCGGGCAGCCTCGGTATCTAGCCCCGTGGTTTCCGAGGCAGTTTGCACAGGTGCGGTTTGAGCTTATTGCTTTGTAGTTGAGGTCCTCCTTCGCCTTGGGGCAGTCGCGATATAGGTGGCCACCCGCACAATATCGACAGACTGCATCTCTCCTGCACGTTTTTTTGTGTGTGTGTGAGAACTACTGGCAGTTGGAGCACTGCATCACCGGAGGGATATATGCCTCTGTCCTCTCTGATGTCTCTTTGAATGTCAGTCTTTCAGGTCTTGTCACTCCTTCAATAGTAACTACCACCAGATTGGTATCTTTTCCATTCCATGTCCTTAACCTCTCGACCTGTATGACCTGGGCACCTGTGTTTTCAGTCTGTAGGCAGCCCTGGACTTCGCTATCGGACCATCTTGTATCCACCCCTCTTAGCACCAACTTCTTTGTTGTCTTGTTGGTCTCCATCACTACTTTTATCTGGTGAGGCAGCATGAATTCTTTCGGACCGGCCTCCAGTTCTGTCATCAGTGAAGTTGTCTTATCCGTGCTGTTGAGCGAAAGCACGACTCCCTTTTCGTGCCTCTGTACCTTAGAAATGCTTCTCCTGCCAGTTATTGTCTCTAGGATGCTGATCACTTTGTCATCTGGTAGGGCCCTGAGTGAGGCCTCACCTCCAGACATCTGTGTGATCTTAACCATCCTCTCCTGTAGTGCCTTGTGACAACCGGCGTTGTTTGGTTTGTGCAGGTGACGCGCTCTGCTTTCCGCCTGCGTTAGAGTGTGTGGTGTGTAGGACTGTCTCACGTTCTGTTTTGTTGACTCCTGGTCACGTTCTGTAGTTGTTGTCTGATCACTACAGACTGGAGCCTCTACTATGACGTCTTGCTTTAGTGGTGTTTTTGTCGTCTTCGGAGTTTGGAGCAGCTTCCCTGGGGCAGCCACAGCTGTCAACTCGGCATCGTGTGGTAGTGTCATCGGTGTCTGGTGCAGCTTCTCTGTGGTAGACAGGGCTTCTACTGGTGACTCGGGCACGTGTGGCCGCAGGGTTCTTTTCTGTCTTCTCTCCCACATCTGTTGTATCGGTTCTAACGCTCTCCTCCTGTCTTCAGGTTCTGGCATCTGTTCTATCTGCTCTAACGCTCTCTTCATGTACTCATATTCTTCATCATCAAGGTCAGAACCGTTTGCATCTGTTCTCTCCTCTTCCTCGCAAGGAGTCGGGACACTCAGGCTCTCAGTCGGGTCGATCCACGTCGCAGCTAATTCCGTCGTCGTGTCAAGAGTTGGAGAAGGATCGGTCCCGGCACGAGTACTTGGGGTTTTAATATTCACCTGGCTATTCAGCGCTGGCGGGCTGGTGTAGACCTTCCTCTTTTTGGCGTGTGGTTTATTTCTTGTCATTTTGACGATAACGCGATCTTTTCTCGAGTAGTGGCATCCTGAGAAGGACGTTGGTGTCGTCTGGTTCACGCTGATTTGCCTGTTATGATTGTTTTTTGATTGTGTATTTGAATAAAACGCGCACACATATATATAGGTCAACGCAGGTAAATGCTACTGCGTAAGGAACCCTTTTGATTGGTTCGCGGCGTTTTAGTCTTTTTAATTGCCGGGGCAAGCTGATTGGTTATATGCGTTTTGGTACTTTTCGTTTTCCCGAGTTCCGAACGAACAGTGTTTTTATGCCTAATGTATTCTGTCTGCCGCCATCTTCCGTGACTTCGTAGTGAGAAATGCAATTAGCGACCCATAGCTAGACTGCTTGCGTCAGGGTCAGCGAACCAGAGCTGACCAAGACCCTACTCCACCTCCAAGTGGTGGTCCTGGAAACAGGCTGCATCACTGCAGTCTGGCTGAGTGAGTAGGGATCGAAGAGGGAAGGCTAACCCGGTCCCAAAAATGCCGTGCTGAAGTCGGATGTGTCGGCCGAAAGGCGCAAATATCGCAGCTTTGCTGTAAACGGACACAGCGCAACCAACGTCCTTTTCAGGACGAACAAAGCAGAAGAAGAAGTGTAATTTATTCTGCCTCAGAGTCTGCCAGCGATCTTGCGTGACTCCTTGAACGTGGATTGGCTAAGCATATTTGTATATCGACATAGTGTATTAACAAAGAAGTGGGTTTACACACGACTTTACGACACTCCCCAATTACTATATATTAACTTTTGTTCTTGTTAAATACTGTTTGACTATATAATGCAGTTCCTTAGGTCTGCCTATCCTCAACACCTCTTCTATATTTTTAGGCGTCAGCATAACCGTCATCTGCCGTGACACATCATTCAGTCCAATTTTGTAACACACAGTTAACCTTTTCTTTTACTGTCGCAATTTTCAATCAATTACAGGATCTGAAAAAAAAAAATTCAACACAACATGATTAAAACTAGCATTTAAAAAATGTCACTAAATTTTGCTTGTGTATATTACTTCTGTCATGTGCACAACCAAAGTTATTAAAGATTAAAGTTGCACAAGGACTTACTAGACATTCTGTGTATTAAATAGAACGCGAAGTCCAGATCGTGCTGATTGTGTGGATAAAGTTTCATATCTTGGTCACTTACTTGTTCACCCACTAACGACAACATATTTTGTGTTTGATATGGCAACCTAGTACATTGAAACGGTGATGCACGAGTTAACACTACTGCAGTCGTCTACACAAACTCCAGTTGAATCGTATTTCTGACTTAAGATGCAGGGAAGATTACCGTTAAGTGCGCTCTTATTTGAATCCACTTATCACGGCCTAAAGCAGATTAGGTGTTTAATTATAAGTTCTTATTTAACCTGAGTTTCTCCTTCTCGGAAAAAAACAGAAGAAAAAAGAAATGACATTTTGTATAGCAGGCATAAATGGAAGAGCTAAAAGGGTTCACTGACTGCAAACAATCGCCTGTAATAAAAACTATATACATATGGAGTTAAAACTATACACATATGGAGTTGTATTTTAGGATGTGGTATAGCCAACGCTAAAATGGATTCTTTCAACTATGGTTCAAAAAAATTATAGCCCAGTGGCGGCTCGTTCTTAGGGGTAGCGGAGTTCGTCTGCACCCGAACGTTAAAAAAAACTAACAAACTAAAACGTCTTTTAATATTTTAATTGTAACATACAACAAGCCTTCACAGATACTTTGCTGTAGCTATGATTCTATTAAAGAAACCAATGCTATAGCTCTCTCTCTCTCTCTCTCTCTCTCTCTCTCTCCCTCTCTCGCTCTCTTTTTCTTTCTTTTTCACCAACTCTCTCATTGCTATTCTGTCAAATTCCCACTTCCTTAATACGCGCGCCCCGTCTTCAAAACATTTTTTTTTAAACTCGGAGGATAACAGAAGCCAACACCAAGAATGCGAAAGAAAATTTGACGAAGTTTACATTTCACAAAACTTGACCTCCCAGCGCTGGGAAAATATGCTTAAGTGCACATGCACAGACTATCTCGGTGGGGATAATTGTTGCTATCCCTGAGATAATAAAAGAAGCCCTTTCTTAAATATCAGACTGTGTTGCTATGGACGCACTAGTCTTGTGATACTGTGACGTATAATGGAAATATAGCCTACAGTATCTGACAGTCTGTCATGACCTCGTAGCGTTCTATGATTTCCTAGCAAAACCATGCATTTTTCTGCCTGTCTTACTCACACAAGCTTACTCTTCATCCACGCCTCTTTTCCTTGAACATAAACAAACGAAGTTGTTTACCAACTTCCGCGACCTGCCAGTCATAACAGGGAGCGAATCATGTTTGTTTATCAAGTTTCTCACGCGAGCTGATCTGTCAATCATCGGATAACTGACAGACCACACTAAAAAACACCGGACCTTTTTAAAGTAGCGCTCGGACAAAAATATTTCCCAGAGTACCCTTTGAAGTTCGTACACAGAGAGGGGAGTTAACTCTTTGATCTTCAGATACGGGCAAAATCTCCGAGAACACGTTACACAGTTTTAAGTCTCTGATGTCGATTAGCAACGCCCGATAAAGCGACCGTGAAAACGTTCATCTGGAGATTCATGCTTCTGATTCTCTGCTACGCACTATAGTGTGAAAAGTAGCATCCTCTATGGATCAGATAAACATAATAATATATAAACTGTGTCTTCCGAAACCAGCTATCAGTTGTCATTCAGAATTTATCGGATAGTCTAAACACGTAGTCTAGAACCATTGTGGAAGATGTGTTAATAGTATTCGTGGGGATTGTCATTCTGATGTTCTGGTAATAGAAATTAGTGCTTAAATGTTAAAGTGTTAAAGCTTTTACTATTTTAATTCACTTAGAGTTCTAGCTGTTACAACCCAGTGAAATAATAACGAGTAGCTGTTCTATTCCAGATGTTTCAGTTGTAATGTTAATTTTAACCACCCGCTTTCTCACACAAGAAGATACGGTTTAGTTGACTGATATTATATGCTAGGCGCGACTGATAGTGGAAGATAGAATTCACGTTATATTTTATTTTGTGTAATTATAGTAAGTGACTATTATTTAATACCATACGATGACCAGCAGACGCCGACAATTTAATAGCTATTAAAGACAGGCGATATTTATGTAAGTGTGCGTAGGAACAATTAAATAATAATTGACATTGTACGCTAATCGTTACAGCACGATCAAGGGCGGGGGAGGTTTGCATACCTTCATCCGACCTGAAATTGCAGCGCGGGCGAAAAGCGACGCGCGATAGTTTAGGCATAAAGGAAAACACCGTGTGCCTTTTAACTTTAATCAGGATTGACGGAGTGGGAAAGAGATCGTTTTGTCCCCGTCCGTGTGTATATAGAATGGTAGCATTTTTTTCATACATGTTCTTTATTCCATGCAGACCTGATCAAAGGCCAGCGGTCTTTCTTTTTCGGTCTTTTTCATCATTTACTGAATGGTTAATATTGTCTTTTTCTTGGCTTGTGTGTACCCAAGTTCATTTGTGAACAGGACTGGCCAAAGAGACAAAGAAACATTTTAAATGATAAATTTAACTGGACGTATAAAGGCCAGCAATATTTTCTTTCAATTTTTATCAGCCCACTGGGGTTGTACAGAACAATAACATTATCTGACGACTGACAGTCGTATTCAAGTGTAGCATCCAGAATTACGCTGTTTCAGAATCGGCAATCACCATAGAGTCAGCCGATAGGATTACCATCATTTATCAAATTGTAACAGTTGTTAGCAACCAGATGTTTCCCAATACTGGAAGTATTTTTCCTTTGCTTACTGTGAACCCAAGATCTCGGTTTTTACACTAACCATTCGAAGTGACATTTGTCCATCCAGGAATAAACCACCAAATTAGGCGTCCACCTTATAAATCTTATTTATTTGAGGATGGATTGGGGCCAATTTGGGAAATACACCTGACAATTTGTATATTCAGGAACCATTGTAATTCCAAAGGATATCACCAAGATTAGGTAAGCGTGATTGAGTGGCCACTGTTTGTCAGAGAGAGAGAGCGAATAGTTTTCTTTGTTACAGGATCATACTAACCTAGATTATGCTTAAAATTGTTTACTTTACTGGGTAGCATTTAGTAGGAACTTGTTTCTTTACTGTCTATTCTGTAACATAGTGCTAACCTTTGACCTTTGGGTTATTAACTTTTTTGGGTTCTTTTTCTCAAGAGGGGGAGGGCACATTTATTTCAGTTATTTTCCTATGTTCGTAAATCTGATTTTATTTGATTTTTTTCTTTAGAAATTTGGTGTTGTCAAGTTTAATGATAATAAACAACAAAAGAAACTTAACTTTGTGTGTTGGTCAGACCCATCCCCAATTAACCGTAGTTTTTCACGTTTGTGTGTTTTGTAGTCACATATCTGTGTGTAGTTAAACTTATATTTACATATATGAGGAGGGAAAGATTGTCTTGTACTAAATTATAGTCGTATAGATAGGCTGGACTAGAGAAACTTACTCATTCCAGAGACACATCTTCTCCTTAAACTATTCACCCGTGAAATCTATTTCTCACAACTTTATTTCTCACGTACTTATCACCATCCACTCTACTCAGAAGGGACCATAAATAACTTCCAAACCTATCGGTACGACAGATACATATATTGTTAACACAGTTCTTAGATTTAACCCACTTTATTACAATGAGTGAAGTAGATTTTTTTTTAATTCAAACGTTCAGCACAATGATTTAAAAAAAAAATTGGATGTAATACATTATCAACCTAATAGATATGTCAATGATTCTCTTGCCAACAACTACAGGTGATTGGGACAAACCTGAAGAAAGTTTGACATTTCAGCGCGCGTGATTTAAAGTTATATACCTTTTTATAATATAATTTTTAACTTTTCAACATGTAACAATTAAATATTTTATCTTGTTAGTGTAATCTTGACGATGAATAATCTGTACGGTTTTTGCTGTGTATGATATTGTCATCTTACACTCTTGCTGTTTTATGTGATATTATGCTTTTGAGCGCGTATGAACACATATGAACACGACATTATTTATAGACCTCCCCACGTCAAAAAAATGGAGCTGTGACTAGTATAGCCAGTTTAACAACACCGTGTATTTTTGCCATTGCATTATATTATTTTTCAAAAGTGTAAGGATTTAAATATTGCTGGATTAATTTTTTAATTACTGCAACTCCCCGCAATATTTGCAACACTATGTACAAAAATAAGCTTTGATCACTGCAATAATTTTTAGCCACACGCTGTTCCTTATCTTCTTCTTCCTCGTTCGCCTTCAGACTTCCACATTAATGACTCTAAGAAAGGCAGTAGTCAGCTCAAAGTTCCTGACATCTCCAAATAGTGTTTTCACGGAGTAAAGTAAGCTGCTGCCATATGCTACTCCGTTCATTGCTGTATGTTGGGCAGGACTACAGCAGGTGTTCGTCTGTCATCAGACTGGTGTCACAGGTGCAGAGATCTGTTGTACCAATTCTGTACTTGTGGTATAGATAGACTGTCCCTAATGATAAATTCTAAACCATGGAAAGCTTGCATAACAATTACAAAGGTAAACTCTGAGAACCCTTTGCAGTAGGCAGTGGAGCGAGACAAGGATGTTTGTTTTCACTAATTATCTTCATGAAGGTTATAGTCTGGATGACGAAACAGACAACGGAAAGAGTGAAAATAGGAGTACATTGGCCATTTGACAAAGAAATTGTGATCTCTATGTTGGAGACGACCTGTGCGTTTTATCACAAACAACAGGGGTGCATGCACCCCCTGGGAGTGTGAGACCCACCTTCTGCGGGATTCAAAGGAATTTTCGCTGCTCTTACGCGAATTCCAGGGTTAGATCTCTGAATTCACGATGTTCTTGCATGTATTCCAGAGTTAGATCTCTGAATTCACGTTGTTCTTGCATGTATTCTGTGCAGGACGTTATGGATGCTTAGGAAAGCCCAGAATTAGAGCACATAATTTTAGCTCTGAAAATGTGATGGCGGGGAATGCACAGTATACCACCCTTTTAACCCCCTACTGGGATGTAACAAGACGAGAAGATCCTTTAATTATGCACGGGGCGGGAGTGAGTGCCGGAGAAAGAAACTGGAGCTCATGGCTCGAACTCAACAAGTTTTGGAATGGCAGAAAATCCATAGGATAAGTGTAGCGTTAGATTTTTTAAGATGTGATGATAGTGTTGGAGAAGGAATAGAATAATATTACTCTCTAGAATGTGTGAGGTCCCAGTGACAGAGAAGTACACTGGTATCACTCGATAAGTATCTGGAACTGAAATAGAACAGTCAGACCTTACTGTGCCACCCCGCTGTGTGACTACTAGTGCTAATAATTCAACAAACTCAACTTCAACTTTAGTGAATGAATAAAGCTGTTGAATACAATTAATATATCCTCTTTATTTTCTTCTATCTAAATTTTGTAATGAATGGTGAGTGTTGGAAGATGGTGTAAATGGAAAAGTATATTTACAGCTGATGATTTTACTATATATATATATATATATATATATATATATATATATATATATATATATATATATATATATATATATATATATATATATATATATATATATATATATATATATATATATATATATATATATATATATATATATATATATATATATATATATATAGATGTTGTTTTATATATATATATATATATATATATATATATATATATATATATATATATATATATATATATATATATATATATATATATATAGCAAGAACCAAATAGATTACATCTTAATACAACAAAGGTGGCGATCTTGTATCTCATCCATCAAGACGTTCCCAGGAGCAGACTGTGACTCCGACCATGAACTTCTTGCTGCAAACTTCAAGATCAAATTGAAAAAAGTCGTTACAAGCGACAAAGTAATACGTTATGACACAAGCGCCATACCAGAAGAGTACAGTGTCGATATTCAGAACAAATTTGACATTCTTATGGCAGTACAGGAGGAAATGACACCAGATGAACTTGCCAATAACATCAGAGATGTTTATATTACAAATGCACAGAGGTTAATTCCTAAAAGAAGTATAAAGAGACGAGAATACATCTCAGACGAAACACTGAAGTTGGTGGTAGAGAGAAGAAAAATGAAGTCCAAAAAAGATACAGAAAATCAGGAGTTGTACAAGGAATACACAAAGCAGATTAAAAAACGAGTCAGACAAGACAAACAACAATACATAAACGACACCTGCAGGAAAATAGACGAAATGCGCGAACAGGGATTGCGTAAGAATATGTTTTCTGAAGTAAGAACATTGAAAAACAGCAACTTTAAATCATCACCTCGAGCAATAAACGACAAGAAAGGCGACACTCTAACAGAACGTAAAGATATTCTGAACAGATGGAAGGAGTACTGTCAAGAAATGTATACGGAAATAAACAAAGCGGCAGATAACAACGTCATGAATGAAGCGAACGTGAACCAGAACCTACCATAGAGGAAGTCCGGAATGCAATCAAACACTTAAAAAGTGGAAAATCTCCTGGTTGTGATGAAATAACAGCTGAAATGATACAGGCAGGAGGAGAAGGCAGCGCTCGTATATACCATGCATTATGCTGCAAGATCTGGCAAAGCGGAATTTGGCCCAAGGAATGGAAAAGATCAATTTACATACCTTTGCCAAAAAAGGGCAACCTGAAACTGTGCACAAACTACAGAACTATAGCTTTTATAAGCCATGCCAGCAAAATACTTTTACAAATCATAATGAAAAGGATGCAACAAAAGCTAGAAACAGAAATAAACGAAGTACAGGCGGGTTTTCGACCAGGTAGAGGCACTAGAGATCATATATTCAACATGAGGATCATCATAGAAAAGTGTAGAGAATTCAACGTTGACCTACATACTTGTTTTATTGATTACACCAAAGCTTTCGATTGTGTACAACATCAGCAGTTATGGGCTATTATGAAAAATATGGGATTTCCAAACCACCTTATATAACTCATCGCACTGCTGTACCAAGAACAACAGGCAGCCGTAAGAATAGAGGGGGAAACATCAGAATGGTTTGAAGTACAGAAAGGAGTAAGACAAGGCTGTACCCTTTCCCCTTACCTGTTTAACATTTATGCCGAGAATATCATGAGAAACGTACGAGATGACCAAGAACACACAGCGTTTGACTCATTTAACATCTGCGGGTACCAGATCCCGGAAATCAGATATGCTGATGACACAGTCCTCCTATCGACCAACCCAGAAGGACTTGAACAATTACTTCTGTCCACCAAAAAACACAGCGAGGCCCAGAATCTATACCTAAACACCAAGAAGACCAAAGTATTGACAACAGACAAAGTAAAGACCAAACCAGAAATTGAAATTGATAACGAAGAACTGGAAAGTGTCAATGAATTCGAATACTTAGGATCAATCATTAACAGCTCTGGCAACTGTGCAGTAGAAATTAAAAGAAGACTTGCAATTGCTTCACATAAACTAATACAGATGAAAAACCTATGGCAAGGCACAAGCAAAGAAACAAAGTTACAACTGATCAGAGCATGTATATTACCAGTAGCAACATACGGCTGCGAGACTTGGACACTCAATAAAACAGTTGCAAAAAAGATTACATCATTCGAAATGAAATGCTACAGAAGGATGTTGAGAATACCCTGGACAGAAAAAAAGACCAACAGAGAAATACTGCACTCACTAAACGTACAGGAACATTGGCTCCTAAATACCATCGCAATAAGGAAGCTTAAATTTTTCGGTCATATAAAAAGACATAATAGTCTGGAAAAAACAGTGATGGAAGGCATGGTCCCTGGAAAAAGGGGAAGGGGTCGACCTAGACGACGGTGGACCCAGGACATCACAGAGAGTCTGAACTTGTCTTTGGCTGATGCAGGCCGACTTGCCCAGAATCGTGATGCGTTCAGAGCAGCTGTAATGGGGACAACGTTCTGGAAAGAATACGTCACATGATGATATATATATATACCGTTTATTCGTCATCGACAAAATGTTTCTTTTGACTGCTCACATAGATCACTGGAATGAGTCTTGTATTACTCATCTTGTTGAACAATTGTAGTGACACACTTCTCTCTTGCTGAAAGTCTGGTCCGTTAGCCCACCCAATGACTGAGGGGGACTAAATGTCTGTAAAGCTTCAACCACTGTGCCCCTTTGAAGTTATAGGCATCTGGATTGAATAACTTAGGATTTCAGCTCGAAGACTCAAATATGAACCTGGAACAAGGAGGAATATGTGGCTAGTCTGTTGCACACTCAATAAAACAGTTGCAAAAAAAAAATTACATCATTCGAAATGAAATGCTACAGAAGGATGTTGAGAATACCCTGGACAGAAAAAAAGACCAACAGAGAAGTACTGCACTCACTAAACGTACAGGAACATTGGCTCCTAAATACCATCGCAATAAGGAAGCTGAAATTTTCGGTCATATAAAAAGACATAATAGTCTGGAAAAAATAGTGATGGAAGGCATGGTCCCTGGAAAAAGGGGAAGGGGTCGACCTGCATGCCCAATTCTAAACCCTTTGAAAATAAAGTGCGTTCGTTCGTTCGCTCGTTCTCTCTCACTCCATCTATCTATTTATCTATCCCCCTCTCTCTCTCTCTCTTTCTCTCTCTCTCTATCTATTTATCTATCCCTCTCTCTCTCACTCTATGTATCATTTATATATCCCTCTCTCTCTCACTCTATCTATCTATTTATCTATCCCTCTCTCTCACTCTATCTATCTATTTATCTATCCCTCTCTCTCCCTCTCTCTCTCACTCTATTTATTTATCTATCCCTCTCTCTCACTCTATCTATCTATTTATCTATCCCTCTCTCTCTCACTCTATCTATCTATTTATCTATCCCTCTCTCTCTCACTCTATCTATCTATTTATTTATCTATCCCTCTCTCTCTCTCTCACTCTAACTATCTATTTATCTATCCCTCTCTCTCTCACTCTATCTATCTATTTATCTATCCCTCTCTCTCTCACTCTATCTATCTATTTATCTATCCCTCTCTCTCTCACTCTATCTATCTATTTATCTATCCCTCTCTCTCTCACTCTATCTATCTAGAGGTGGGCAAAGCGACACACTCCGCTGTTTCGAGACAGTCGGCTCAGTGATTTAAACTGTGTCGAAACAGTGTGGCGACACAACGGCACTATTGCCCGTATCGGGGAGAAAGAAGTCTCTAATAGACAGTATACATTACTATACATGAACTGTTTTTACTTGCGTGCTACTGTCGTGTGTGAAAATCTATGGCATTTCGTGTGACCACAATTCAATATTTTTACACAAGTCTTCATTATGATGAAATAAAACGGAGATATGATGATAGCTGCAGTATATGTGAAAATAATTAAAAAAACAACAATAATAATAACAGTAATAATAACATATGATATCAAACTAGAGTAAGCTAGTTTTGGTAGACAATGATTCTAATCCACACCGAGTGCACAGATATCAGCAGAGCTAATAAAGTGTCCATTACATTTATACGAACACACGGACACTTTCAACTTTAACATAGTGCCTAAAACATTGACAACTGCAGCACTGACACAATTTCCAGTGTCTATAATTTCTCAGCAAAAATAATATCACTTGTAAAATCAAGTCATCATAACACATCCCTGAAAAATATGACATGTTTGATATTCCATACTAATGTTCCGAACGGTTGATTCAAATTTTACAAAGGCCCACGAAAGGTGAGACAGTGAGACAGTGTGTCTCTGCAAAACAGCGAGGCAGACAGGAACTGAAACTGTGTCGAAACAACAAGCACGCTGCGTGTCGAACTTTCGGACTCGATGCTGTTTCGAAGCATTGTTTCGACACATACACACAGTAGCCATCTCTATATCTATCTATTTATCTATCCCTCTCTATCTCTCTTTCTCTCTCTCTCCCTCTCTCTCACTCTATCTATCTATTTATCTATTCCTCTCTCTCTCACTCTATCTATCTATTTATCTATCCTTCTCTCTCTCACTCTATCTATCTATTTATCTATCCCTCTCTCTCTCACTCTATCTATCTATTTATCTATCCCTCTCTCTCTCTCTCTCACACTCTATCTATCTATTTATCTATCCCTCTGTCTCTCTGTCTTTGTCTGTCTGTCTGTCTCTCTCTCGCTCTTTCTCTCTCTCCCCCTTTGCGACCAGTGGGGCCCTCGGCAACTCTGTCCAACAACAATGACATAAGGTTGTTTAATACTAGTGTCAAACGTGACCTTTTTTCAGTGGGAGCTTTGTTTCATTTTTGGCCAGGCGCTTCCGTTTAACCTAGACACAAGGTCCATCGGTTATATTAGGGTTCATGTCCAAATATAGAAGACCTTTAATAAAATGTGTCCTACACTGTGGCCTAGAAATATTGCACAACGTCAACAAAAGCAAGTCAGAGCTCCAGACATTCTCCAACAGATACATCCGTAATATCCTACATATTAAGTGGACATACCTTGTATGTAATAACTGAAACAAAGACACGGAAAAGAGAACTGGTGACAGACATGAAGACATGGACAGACCTTGAGCTGATAGCACGGGACAGTAAGACTTGGCATAAGTTTGCTGAAGGCCTATGCTCTTTTGGGAGATGAAAGGTGAAAGAAGAACAACGGAAACATAATTGTGAAATAGAACCAGACAACAACTAACAGATGGAGATTAAAGAGAGAAAATGGAGACGGTTAGGACACACCCTTTGAAAGCATCCAGCCGATATAACCGCTTCTGCTCTAGACTGAAGCCCACAGGGGAAAGAAAACAGAGGGATGACACAGAGAAACTGGAGAAGAACTGTGGGCGAGGAAGCCAAGGTGTCCTGGCTGTCATGGGTAGAGTTGAAAGCAAAGGCATGAAACAGATATTGGTGTTGAAAAATAGGTGCAGAACTATGTTCCAAATGGAATGAAAAGAGTGAGTGTGTGCGTGAATGAGTCAGTGAGTCAGTGTGATAGTGAGTGAGTGAGTGATTCGATTAGATAGATAGATAGATAGATAGATAGACAGACAGACAGACAGACAGACAGACAGACAGACAGACAGACAGACAGACAGACAGATAGATAGATAGATAGATAGATAGATAGATAGATAGATAGATAGATAGATAGATAGATAGATAGATAGATAGATAGATAGATAGATAGATAGATAGATAGATTGTTGGCTAGCCTGTTGGTTGGTGGATTGGGTGCTAGTTTAGTTTGTTGGTCGATTAGTTGGGTTTGTTGGTAAGTCAGTTGGTTTGTTATTTGAATGGCTGGTTGATTGATTGGTTGGTTGGTTGTCTGATGGTTGGTTGGTTGGATGGTTGGTGTTAATAATGAGCAGACTGACGCAATTCAGTACTGCCTGCGGAGGTAGCAGCTTTCGCCATAGTGTAAAACGACTGTATGAGCGTGGACCACACGTGACATTCAACACTATAAAGTTCAAAGCAGGACTATATGTGCGTGGACCACGCGTGATATTCACCACTATAAAGTTCAAAGATTAAGCTTGGGCAGCGCTAATTTTTTATTTTATATTTTACAACTATTGCAAGAATGCGCGCTGAACGTGTCAAACAATTTCATCAAGAGCATTATTGCGTGATTAATAATTATGAACCTCAAAATAAATAAGCATAATTAGCAGGGGCGTAGATTTCACGACGTTGAATAGAAAACCGCGTGATAGCATCATAAGGCAGTTCTTCTTCTTAAATGTCCAGGGTAACAGGGGTAGAGGAAGAACAAAAAAACACAATAAAGGAACAAGACGGAAATATGAACTGGATAAAGATGTCACATAAAGACTTTTAACGGACGACACAGGAAAGAGAAACTTAGCATGAATTTGTTCCTTCAGGCATGTTGTACAAGGTGACTAATATGAGGTTGTACAAGGTGACTAATATGAGGTTGTACAAGGTGACTAATATGAGGTTGTACAAGGTGACTAATATGAGGTTGTGCAAGGTGACTAATATGAGGTTGTACAAGGTGATTAATATGAGGTTGTACAAGGTGACTAATATGAGGTTGTACAAGGTGACTAATATGAGGTTGTGCAAGGTGACTAATATGAGGTTGTACAAGGTGACTAATATGAGGTTGTGCAAGGTGACTAATATGAGGTTGTGCAAGGTGACTAATATGAGGTTGTACAAGGTGATTAATATGAGGTTGTGCAAGGTGACTAATATGAGGTTGTGCAAGGTGACTAATATGAGGTTGTACAAGGTGACTAATATGAGGTTGTGCAAGAGGCTGGAAACCTTATCATGTAAAACAAATTGCTATATAAACTACCGCCGTAAGAGCATGGAAAGGTTTTCTGCTGGCTTCCTGCAAAAAAAAAAAGGGGGAGGCAGATGCAGTGGTGGCCCTCGTGATCTATAGGGAGCGAAAAGGACAAAGATGAATATGATGATGCTGTTGCTGATGTTGATGACATGCTCCTCATGCAACTGAAGTGCAATTATAATGATAATGATCGGCTGACACCACAAAAGGAATTTTACAACGAAAAAAATCTTGAGTGAATATCGAATAAGTTAACAATTGATGAAGTGTTTCAAAAGTCTCATTTTTTAATTGAGTTAATTTTAATAGTGTATGATTTTGATACAGCAATTCAGTTGAACTTACAAATTTGATCAAACAGTGAGGTTTATAGAATAATCTAGATAAATCTACTGTGTACAAAAGTCATACTGCAGTAATAAAGCTACTGACACTTCTTGAAGGCTATCAAAAGAAGCATGTCTCAACACGTAATGCATAGCGAAGACAGCTTATCATAAAATAGATGAACATTATTAATACCTTGCACAATCATGTCGTGTTTTTTTTTTAAACCAATGCTTGAACAGCAGTGTCAAACTATCAAATACGTATATATCTTCGTTTATGCAGGGGTAACACCAGTTTTCGTCCTGGTATAAAAGAAGTCCCACTAGAAAAGCACGCCCCAATACGCATTATGACATGCTGAAGACAGATTTTGGAAATTGCGTTGCCACTGTGGTCCCACGTAATTGGGGGCTGAAATCTTTAGAGCTGCAAATACTTATTGTAAGCGAATGAAGAAAAAAAAAAACATGAGAACTTGCGGAAAAGGCTTCATGCTGTCTGTAGAGCAACCTCAACGGGCTATGGAGTTTAGGACAGTAATATGTAAACAGTTTATTGGTTACTTTCACAGTCGCCTCAAGCTGGCAGCATGGTAACCAGGAGTGGAGATGGAAGTTATGACCAAGGCAGAGTGGGTTCAATTCCCAGCGAATGTGGGGAAAAAGACAACAGGAGGCTGACACTTGGAAGTTATGACCCAAGTGGGCTCGCCTTCCTTTGAGTGTAAAGGAGATAGAAAGTATCGAAACACTTGTATGAAGGTGACTAATAATTCTCATGATCAGACTGCCACCGTTTTTAACTCTCTGTATAAAGTTTCCTATCACAGTTTTCTGTTCGAACCCTGATGGGTTATAATTAGGTTATACAACGTTTATTATTTTATTCAATATCTTCCATCTACGCTATTCGTGTAATGGCATAATCTTAACTTCTGATGCGATCCTTTTTTTTTTTTTGTCCATTATTTCCTAAAATTTTTCTCTAATTTCATTTTTATACTTTATATAAAATCATTCTTAAATTTAATTATTGTTTACTATCTATTTTATTTACTAACATGTAAAGCTCATTTCTCTTCACTGCACTACTTGCATTGACATTTACATAGCTGGAATGGGAACAAAGAAAGGAAATAGCTATTACGTTTTCAAAAGCGTGAATGGAGTGTAACGTTAACTATTATGGCACGCCAAGCGTAAAGAGCAGAAGAGCCTCTTGGAAAAAAGATAATGAACATAAAGCATTAATTTCTCACAAAAATTTAAGCCATTAAAAAAATGTCACCTAGACGATACGAATGCTGAAAATATGGACACATCAGTAAGAATAGTAAAAGGGTAAAGGAACCCGTTACACGCCCATTGAGGCATATTGGGAATATGGTGTTAGGCCCATATTTTCTGGACCGTCGGCACACTAGGGGTGATGTGGTCAGTATCACGCCGGCCGCCTTAACCTTCCCAGAGTTGCTCTGGTACCCATTTGGGGCTGGGTCGACCCAGGAGCCGTTTGCGGCCTAAAAAAAATCCCACCTCATCTGGGGATCGAACCATAGACCACTGAGCTACAGTAAGAATAGTAAGTCACATAATTACCATACACATCATTTGCTCTTTCTGTTTCTTATACTTCTTCTTTTTAATCTTCATCGTCATCCGCTTGCATTTTAACCTCGTCAACTTATCTCATGAACTTGGCGGTTTGTCTCAGGTTTCTCTCGTAGTTATAGTGTCTTTCTCAGACGGGTTGTTGAATGCCAATCTGCTCCGTGAAGCCGACTGTACTGCAAGACGGCCATTCATTGGTATTCCTTGCCACGTGGTATGGAAGAGCTCATGGCTTCAATATTAACAAGATGCTTCATCAAAAGTACCCAGTTTTACTCAGATCATTGACCACGTATACTAAGAGCTAAGGAGTTAAACTGCTCAAATAATTAGGCAGGTTCACCACAAAATAAGTACATTATTATAACCGATAAATCAACAATAGACTGCACAAGAAATTAAACACACACACACACACACACACACACACACACACACACACACACACACACACACACACACACACACACACACACACACACACATATATATATATATATATATATATATATATATATATATATATATATATATATATATATATATATATATATATATATATATATATATATATATATATATATATATATATATATATATATATATATATATATATATATATATATATATATATATATATATACAGTCATGCGCCGCATAACGTCCGTTCGGACAACGTCCGACCGCATTTATGTCCGTGGTCCCATAAGGTTATAATAGAGTTCAGAAATCCCGATCGGAGGACAGGACGAAGCGGACGTAGCGAAAGCAACAGCTTCCCGCACACAACACGTGTATCTCATGTCTTTTGCATACAGTACAAAGCGATTGCGATGCCAGGCGTATAATGGTACAGTACATATATAACCTATAATACAGTACATATGTCTTGATAGTCATAATAAACGCCTATGTTACTGGCCTATGTATGTACTGTACTGCACTTACTATCTTTATTTTAATGTGAACTTTCGAAAATACATTACCGTGAAGTGCATCATGGCTCCCAAACGCAGCAAAACCAGTTCTAATGATAGCAATAGCAAGAGACAAAGGAAAATTATCGATTTGAAAGTGAAACAAAAACAATTAAACAGCACGTAGGTGGAAAACCAGTGAATGTTATAGCTCATGATTTGGGCATGTCGCACTCGACAGTCACGACGATCCTTAAGAACAAAGAACAAATTCTCCAAGCTGTTAAAGTATCGGCTCCACTGAAAGCTACAGTATTTTACATTATTCTTCTACTTAACCCATATACTGTACAGTATTACCTTGCCAGATACAGTTCATTAGCTGAAATACAGTACTGTATGTGTACAGTATCTTGGCTATTTAGTCAATACAGCTACACTACACTATCCCATATAACTTTGCTAAGTATAAAGTATGGTGTTCGCACAACGTCCAAATAGCATAACGTCCTATTTCACGGAACGTATCGTGGACGTTAAGCGGCGCATACCTGTATATATATTCAGGTATGCCTCGCTTTATTGCGCTTCGCTTTATTGTGCTTCGCAGATATTGCGCTTTTTTCAAATTTTTCTCTCGAACGTGCCTTCTTCTTCCGATAGATTTTGGCGGGAACATCACTTCGAGCGAGTCGATCGGTGCCATTTTGCTTACCACATTTGCACGCGTAGCGTCTCTGTGTCACATTCTGGGAATTCTCGCAATATTTCAAACTGTTTCATTGTTATTACTTTGAAATAAGGCCAATTAATAACCGTACAATGGCGCCTAAGTGTCCAATTGAAAGGAAGAGTCGCACGTCTCTCACTTTAAATCAAAAGCTAGAAATGATTAACCTTAATGAGAAAGGCATGTCGAACGCCGAGACAGGCCGAAAGCTAGGCCTCATGCGCCAAACAGTTAGCTAAGTTGTGAACGCTAAGGAGAAGTTCTTGAAGGAAATTAAAAATGCTACTCCAGTGAACACGAGAGTGATAAGGAGTCCGAGACAGCCTTATTGATGATACGGAGAAAGTTTTAGTGGTCTGGATAGAAGATCAAACCAGCCACAACATTCCTTTAAGCCAGGGCCTAATCCAGAGCAAGGCCCTAACTTTCTTCAATTCTACGAAGGCTGAGAAAGGTGAGGAAGCTGCAGAAGAGAAGTTTGAAGCTAGCAGAGGTTGGTTCATGAGGTTTAAGGAAAGAAGCCGTCCCCACAACATAAAAGTGCAAGGTGAAACAGCTAGTGCTGATGTAGAAGCTAAGTAGTTAGCTAAGATAATTGATGACGGTGGCTACACTAGGCAACAAGTTTTCAATGTGGACGAAACGGCCCTATATTGGAAGAAGATGAAGGCTCAGATGATGACGATTAGCATTTTTTAACAATAAAGTATTTATAATTTTACAGTACTGAACATTATTTTTTTAAGTGCTATTACGCACTTAATAGACATAGTGTAAACATGATTTTAGGCTTTTATATGCACTGGGAAGCCAAAAAATTGATGTGACCCGCTTTATTGCGGTGGTCTGGAACCGAACCCGCAATATCTCCGAGGTATACCTATATATATATATATATATATATATATATATATATATATATATATATATATATATATATATATATATATATATATATAGTGATTTAAAATCTAAAATAAGGCTCAATACCTTCCATCGACGGTGTCTACGCCACATCCTCGGTATTTCATGGAAGGACAAAGTGACAAATTTCGAGGTCACGTGTTGACCTTCAAAGCATGTATACACTGCTTAGACAGCGCAGATTGCGCTGGCTTGGCCAGTCCGCCGCATGGAAGATGGTCACATCCTGAAAGATATCTTCCACGGACAACTGGCAGATGGCAAAAGAAAAGTTGGGCGACCGCAGCTGAGATTCAAAGATGTGTCCAAGAGAGAAATGAAGGCACTGAACATAAATCTAGCAACTGGGAAAATGAAGCTGCCGATCCCATCAAGTGGGGATGCTCTCTACGGTGCCACCTCAGATTTGGCGAAAAGGAGCTCTCACGACAACAAGAAGAGAAAAGAAAATATCGAAAAGAACACTAGGCAAAAAAAGCAGCTGAGGACCATCGCCTCAGGGGCGCATTCCCACAGTCAGTTATGACTGAAAGGGCTATCACCCCAGGGGCACATTCCCATAGTCAGTTATGACTGAAAGGGCTATCACCCCAGGGGCACATTCCCATAGTCAATTATGACTGAAAGGGCTATCACCCCAGGGGCACATTCCCATAGTCAGTTATGACTGAAAGGGCTATCACCCCAGGGGCACATTCCCATAGTCAGTTATGACTGAAAGGGCTATTAAAGTTAGTAATTGGTTTGAGATATTCACTTTCTGAAGATGCTGATCCACGATCAATTTTCTGCTATCTTGTTGAAAGTAACCACACCACAGACAGCAAGAACCACAATAGATGCGCGTCAAATGCAGGTAAAAATTTTGTGGAATAAAGGAAGAATTCTCTAAAGAATTATTTATGTGCTTTTCTAGTGGGACTTCTGTCATACCTGGTGTTGCACCTGCATAAAGTAAGACATATGCGTATTTGATAGTTTGACACTGCTGTTCAAGCACTGGTATTAGCAGATATAAAAAAAAACGACTTGATTGTACAAGATATTAATAATGTTCATTTATTTTATGATAAGCTGTCTTCGCTAAGCAGTAAATACAAATTTAAAGGTAATCCCATTGCAGATACTGCCGAGGGGGAATGAAGTGTTAAGGATTTCACTATATAACTAGGGCTCAGCTTTATTAGGTGAGGTTACCAGTCCCTTCCTTGCTGCCTTTGCATTTCCTAACTCAGATGCCCATTTACATCTGGGTAGATTAGAGCGTGACAGTTACCTGATTTGACGAAACATAAAAAATTTGTGAGCGATATGACGAATCCCTGATTAATGATAACTAGTCATACACTTTTATTCTGCACAACAGAAGATATACGAAGTTTATTTTCTGTTTTTAGTGCAGTTGTTCACAATAATAAAAGTGGATTCGTATAACGTGTTTTCCCATTCCCTGTTTTATGACTTTAAGTTGTAACACAGTTTTAGCTGTTCGCGAAAGTTTTCTCTTCTGCCCAGTAAAACTAACCTATTAATAAAATAATATGTTTAAACACCTAATGAGTGGTTAAGAGGTATGGCATCCGCCTCTAATTCTAAAGGTACCAGGTTCGTTTCCCAGCACAGGGAATATATTTGATGGAAATCTTTTTCTGAACCAGTGGGTCCTAATGATATCATACTCCCCTCTGATCTCCCTGGGTAGTGAGATCGGATACTCCCCTCTGATCTCCCTGGGTAGTCAGATCGGATACTCCCCTCTGATCTCCCTGGGTAGTGAGATCGGATACTCCCCTCTGATCTCCCTGGGTAGTGAGATCGGATACTCCCCACTGATCTCCCTGGGTAGTGAGATCGGATACTCCCCTCTGATCTCCCTGGGTAGTGAGATCGGAAACTACCCTCTGATCTCCCTGGGTAGTGAGATCGGATACTACCCTCTGATCTCCCTGGGTAGTGAGATCGGATACTCCCCTCTGATCTCCCTGGGTAGTGAGATCGGATACTCCCCTCTGATCTCCCTGGGTAATGAGATCGGATACTCCTCTCTGATCTCCCTGGGTAGTGAGATCGGATACCTAGCCTTCTCGGTTAAAAGTGAAAAAATAGGAGGTCCCTTTTGCAAGTTGCGCAAGTTAAAAATCCCTCGGCAGTTGGAAATCGTAAAGAGTAGGCCATAAAGCCGCTACCCTGGCAAAATTTACAAAATTAGGAAAAACCTACCGGCCACAAAAATATTTATAGAATGTGTGAATCCTGTTTACACACACTGGGATCCTCGCCGGTGCTACGGAGTTCGTGCACTGTGCTGAGATCCTTCTTGTGTGATCTAAGAGAGGAGATCGGAGCACTGTTGGAGTTGTCCATGTACAATGAAGATGGTTTTTTTTTTATAAAGTTTTGGCGAGGCGCGTCCCGTTCAACCTAGTCGGTTATATTAGGGCGCATGTCCAAATATAAAAGACCCTTAGGTCTGAGATAGGGAATAAATGAAGATGGTCTTTAAAGCCAAAACCAAACCAAACACCAACGTAAAGGTCACAAGAAACTAGGTCAGTGCTACAGCAGTGTATACAAGAAAAAGACCTGCTGACTAGTTGTTTGAGAGGACACGTTGATTAAATCGGCGCCTCACTACTCATCATCCGACACCAGCACTTACAGATAAGAAATTCAATCTATATTTGCAGTTAATTATTTCCTTTACATTAGAATACAGTACTTATTTTAAAGAAGTTATTTCCACCTTGTTTACCACTGTTTTAGTTATAAAATCCATTGAGACAATTA